>PVHX01011974.1:0-61516 GCA_004024805.1 Geosciurus inauris | reverse complement strand
GGAAAGTGGGGCACACTCTGGCTCAGGACACCCCTTCTTGGCTTTCTAAACTACACCTTTTCTGCAGGAACCAAAGCCTCCGCAAGTTATTGAATGTTTCTCATCTTCCCTTTGGCCACTTGTGGGATCCCAGAACCATGAAAGGACTGGCCCCTTCTTCTCTTCCACAGCCCATGGCCTGCTGGAGGCAGATAGTCCACAGTTATTCAGTCTTCACCCTTAACCATTCCCTGGGATGTATCAGGTGCCCAGCTAGGTGTCAAGATGCAATGAGCAAAGAGTGAGAGCTGGGGGTGGTGCTGAGTGGTGGGCGTTCTCCTAGCAGGCACAAGCCCCCCTGGATTCCATTCCCATCGCTGCAAAAAAAAAAAGGAGCCCCAGCTCCTGTGCTCAAGGCTATGAGGAAAACATGGGGCCCTCATTGGATGCTCTTACAAACACTTGAGTGCTCACAAGCACAGACCTCTGAAGGACAGGAATTCAGGGATGAGAGAAGATAACAAACTCCATAACCTCAACTGGGGCTTTGGAGCAGCAGTTCTAGAGTATGAGGATCAGATTCACCTGCTGGGCTTGTTAAAAAGAGACTGCTGGGCTCTGCCCCAGAATCTCTGATTCCTTAGGCATGAGCTTGAGCCTGAGAAATTTCTTTTCTAACCAGTCCCAGGATTATGCTAGTCAAGGACCCCATTTTGAGAATCACTGGCTTAGAGAACCTGGGGCAAAGGGAGCATGGGGTACTGGAAAAAGAGAGAAAAGGCCAGTGTGGCTGAAGCCCAAAGGAGGAAAGAAATGGGAAAGTCTTGATGCTAGGAGCAGTACAGAGCTACCAAGTGCTTCCAGTGGGTACAGCTGGGCTGGGCAGGTGATCACAGGTGCATTTCAGCAAATTCTCTGAACTGCTGTGTAGGGACCTGAGGCTGCAAAAGTGAACAGCAGAGCCTGGCGCAATGGCGCATGCCTGTAATCCCAGCAGCTCAGGAGGCTGAGGCAGGAAGATTGCAAGTTCAAAGTCAGCCTCAGAAACTTAGTGAGGCCCTAAGCAACTCAGTGAGACCCTGTCTTTAAATAAAATATAAACACGGATGGGGATGTGGCTCAGTGGTTCAGTGCCCCTGGTTCAATCCTAGTACCAAGAAAAAAAAGAGTGAGCAAGAGGACATCGATTAGGATGCTAATGCAGTTGTCCAGGTGACAGAGAATATGGAGAGGAGATGACAGATTTAAGAGGTACTGAAAAGGAAAACTCAGTGATACTTGGTGACAGCCCCAGAGAGGTGAAGCTCAGTGTGCAAGTTATCTATTGCCACATAACAAACCCCAAACTCAGTGGCCTAAAACAATAAGAATCATTTATTATGCTCACAAATCTAAAATATGGAAGTACCAAGGAGGGACAGCATGTTCTGCTCCAAAGTGAGACCAGCTGGACTGGCTCACACATTGAGGCGGAGGCATCTGGTCACTCACTTATGGGGCAGTTGATGCTGTCAGCTGGGGTAGTTCTGTGTGGCTTCTCCATGTGGCTGCTTGGCTTTCTCCAGCATGGTGACTGTGGTCCCAGGGCAAGTATCCCAAGAGACAGGAAGTGGAAGTTGCCAGTGTCAGCCGGGCACAGTGGCTCAAGCCTGTAATCCCAGCACTTAGGGAGGCTGAGACAGGAGAATCGCGAGTTCAAAGCCAGCCTCAGCAATGGCGAGGCGCTAAGCAACTTGGTGAGACCCTGTCTCTACATAAAACACAAAATAGGGCTGGGGATGTGGCTCAGTGGTCGAGTGCCCCTGAGTTCAATCCCCAGTACCAAAAAAAAAAGAAGTTGCCAGTGTCTTACGGCCAGGGCTTATAAAACCTGGCCCATCATCAAGCCCATTGTATTCTACTAGAGTCAGAGGACCCAAATTCAAGGCAGAGGACAGATCCCACTTCAGGGGGAGGAGTGGTGAAGAAGTTCAGATAGAAGCAGCCCTGGAAGAGGCTAGACTTGAAAAGAGATCATGAACCTCAACTTACTGGGGAAAAAGGAAGGAAGAACTCTCACCAAGAACCAGGCACCGTCTCAGTAGCCTTAGAGTCCCGGCCCCACGCCTGGCTTGGAATGACCCTCCCAGCCACAGCACCCCTCCCACCATCTTCCACATCTTCCACCCTGGGTTAGCCCCTGGAGTCTGGGATTGGGGTGACTAAGGAGAGACTCTAAAGACAAATTCCTAGGTGCTGGGGTGCTGGCCCCTACCCAAGGTCCACCCTAGCCTGTCTGTAGGGAACAGGAACGCCTTCTCAGTAGACTTGAACTACTTGAATTCAAGTTCTTGAATCACAATCCTGCCATTCTGCTCTGAAAATATCTCTACTCTGCCCATTCCTCTCCCTCCCACTTGTCCTCATCCCAGAGAAGCCTTAGCATCACTGGCCTTGGCCACTGCATAAGTCTTTCTGCTCACTCTCCTTGTTTCCATTTCTGTCTCCTGCAGAACATTCTGAGTGTCTCAGGATCATCTAAAATACTACTCTGCCAGGTGCGGTGGCTCACGCCTGTAATCCCAGCACTTTGGGAGGCTGGGGCAGAAGGATCGCGAGTTCAAAGCTAGCCTCAGCAACGGCGAGGCGCTAAGCAACTTGGTGAGACCCTGTCTCTACATAAAACACAAAATAGGGCTGGGGATGTGGCTCAGTGGTCGAGTGCCCCTGAGTTCAATCCCTGGTACCAAAAAAAAATAAAATACTAATCTGACCACTTCTCTGTTTCAAACCTTCCAGGACACCCAAGATGCGATCCAAAGAAGTTGCTGACTTGAGAAAACTCCTTAAGAAATGCTCTTTCGTACCCTACGTCCCTTCCTCCTGCTTTCTGCACAGACATGATGATGATGGCCAGAGCCACAGCAATAATGGGCCATGAAGTGACCGTGAGGATGGAATTTATATAATAAGACTGCATCATCGGGCTGGGGTTGTGGCTCAGTGGCAGAGCGCTTGCCTCGCATGCGTGAGGCACTGGGTTTGATCCTCAGCACCACATAAAAATAAATAAATTAAATAAAGATATTAAAAAAAAAAAAAAAAGACTGCATCAGAATGGTAGAAGGAGTCTGGGTTCCCAGTGACTGTGAAGCCACCACACCATCTGTGGATGGCCTACCACTGGGCCTCTTTAAGTGAATGAGTACATGTCTGCTTTGCTAAAGCTTCTATACTAGCAGCCAAATGAACTTCCCACCCGATTTGAAATCTAACCTAGTCTCTGTTCCCTCAGTACTCTGGACTTCCCCACTTCCCAGATCCTCTGCTGGGAATGCTCTGCACCTAAGATCCTTCTCATCTTTCAAATCCCAGTTTGAATGTCACTTTTTCCTGGAGGCTTTCCCTTGTTGCCCCTTCCCTTTATGGACTCTGTAATTCCCTGTGCTGCTGTTAAGCTCCCCAGCAGCCCACTTGCTGCCAATCCAAGGATTAATCATCTCCTTTGGCCTCTCTGCAACATTCATCCAGCTGACCTCCAGACCCTAGGTCTCTGTGCTGTCACTCTCTAGCTTCTATTTCTATCACTGCACTTTCTCGGTCTCCCGGGCTTCCTTTGCCTCTGGCTATTCCTGAGGGCTTCAGTGCCACAGGGTTCTGTTATGGGCCTTCTCCTCTTCTCACTTTCCATGTACGCTGGGACAATTACCATCCCCCCCTTGGAGTCAGCTACCACTTCTCTGCTAATGACTCTAAATCCAGTGCTCTAATAATCTGTCTTGGCCTGGCTCATGAAACTGTGTTAAAGTTTCAAGAATTTGGGGAGCCAGTTGTCACTGATTCCCATGGTCCCTAGCAAGAGCTGCCACCACCTCCCCTCATCAGAATAGACTCACCTCCTTCTTCTTCTTGCTGGTACCAGCCTCAGGTTCCCAGTCCAAGGCTGCTAGGTCTAAGGCTCCATGTCAGTCACGTGTCTGGGCTACAGGGAAGACTGTGGAAGAAGGTATTTGGCATTGTTAGTTCTTAGAGGGCGAAGTAGTTCCTGTTTCATGAGGTAGGGCACCCCCAAACATAGGAAGGGAACAATTCCAACACCACAAAGCCAAAACTAATTACAGCTGTCTGCCATCCTAGTTTTAAAAATCATATAAGTAAATACTATCCACGGCAAAATAATAAAAGAGCACAAAGATGAAAGGTGATAAAATTTTGTAAAGTTTTCCTCCTCGAGCCCTCTCAGTCACACTTCTCAGGAGCAACTACTGTTTGCAGTTTTTTGGAAGTCCTTGCAGATGTGTTCTTTGTACATCTGGCTATAAATAAGTACAATCACCCCTTGGTATCTGCAGGTGATTGGTTCCAGGACCCTTTCTAGATTCCAAAATCAGCAGATGCTCAATACCTATAAAATGACAAAGCATTTGCATATAACCTGTACTATCCTCCCATACTCTCTAAATCATCTCCAGATTACGCATAATCTGGAGCAGTACAATGTAAATGCTACATAAATTGTGGTTACACCGTATTGTTTAGAGAATAATGACAAGAAAAATGTCTCTTGTGTTTAGTACAGATGCAATTTTTCCCAAGTATTTTTGATCCATAATTGTTTGAATCTGAGAAGGGGAAATCTTTGGACACAATGGGCCAACTATATGTATGGACATAAAGTGTCTGTGTATAATGTATATAGTATGTGATAAGTATATGTGTATATACCAATATATACTTACATATTAATATATGATATTTTGAGACATAGAAAATTATGTTTATTTGGCATCTTCAACACATAACAGCTTAGCATCCTGCTTCTCTCACTTAACACCATATTTTGAAGCATTCTCATGTCAGTACACATGGTTCTAACTCATCCTTTTTAACCACAGCTTAGCATGTCACTGGGTGATTGTACCCCAATTAACTAGCCAGTCCTCTACAGATGAGCATTTAGATTCTTTTCAGTTTATTTTTCTTTTGCTACAATAAACTGTGACCATACCTGCACAAAAATATCTGTGTGCTCTGGTATGAGTAGAGGTCCATCCCCAGGATAAATTCCTGGATGGGGAGCTGTTGGCTCAAAAGGAGCATGCACTTATGCTTTGGGTAAATGTTGCCAAATTGTCTTCCAAAAACCTGGTGCCAGCTTGCAGTCCTACCAGAGTCCTGTGAAAATCCCCACCCCCAAACCTCATTACCTGCCACTTATAGACCCTGCATTTCTGGTGGCAGTATGTTTGTCCATGTTATATCCATAGCCTAAAATTCCTTCCCTTCCTTGTCTGCCTGATGAAATCTTACCCATTCCTTGGGGTCCCAAATCAGATATTGCCTCCTCTTTATTGCCTTTCCTGAACCCCCTAAACTGACAGAGTCCCTTTCCTTGAGGATCCTATAGCTTCTTAGAAATAATTCTATCATGCAGGCGCTGTGGCGCACACCAGTAATCCCAGCACTTTGGGAGGCTGAGACAGGAGAATTGCGAGTTCAAAGCCAGCCTCAGCAATGGTGAGGCACTAATAAATTCAGTGAGACCCTGTCTCTAAATAAAACACAAAATAGGGCTGGGGGTGTGGCTCAGTGGTCAAGTGCCCCTGAGTTCAATCCCTGGTATCAAAAAAGAAAAGAAATAAATAATTGTATCAAAGCACTGACTGAGGGCCTACTGTGGCATTCTGTGACTGTTTTCACAATCCTCACCATAAAAAAACATTCCTGTCCTTCTCATTCTCTATTCTGGTTTTCCTGGGCTGCTTTGACTTTTAACTGTTCTAAGCAGGTCTTGCCTCAGTGCCTTTGCACCTGCAGTTCCTTCTCTATGAATCTTGCCTTCTACTCTGGCCTTGCTGCTTCTCTGGTTGATCTGCTCTAATGCAACTTCTTGCAGAGGCTTTCCCTGACCACTCTGTCTCAAGCACTCCTCCTCTGGTCACTTTGTTAGGTCACTATTTTATTATTTTTGTAACACGTCTCACAAGCTGAAATAATCTTGTTTGGTTTAAGTGTTGATGCAGAAGCATCTATTTTCCATCCATCCTCCCATCTGCACAAGCACGTACACATATAGAGGGGACCTTGTTTTCCTTTCCTCCTGTGGCCAACCTCGAACCTGCACCACCTGCCTCAGTGCTCAATAAGCATACTTTGAAATTAACCACACGTGTTTTACACAAAAGAAACTAGCATTTAGAAAGGAGAGCTAAGCAGCCCAAGAGCCCATAGCTAATAACAAGCACAGCCAGGATCAGCACCCAGTTGCACTCCAAAGTCAACCGCATTATTTCTTCCCCACTCTTAGCACGCCGCATTGT
This sequence comes from Geosciurus inauris, assembly GCA_004024805.1. Lineage (NCBI taxonomy): Eukaryota > Metazoa > Chordata > Mammalia > Rodentia > Sciuridae > Geosciurus > Geosciurus inauris. The sequence continues at coordinate 55,238 of PVHX01011974.1, read as the reverse complement.
CCCTCCTCCTTCACCCCTAAAACACTATGCGAGTCTCACGCCCCTGGTTCCCCAGCGGCGCGTCAGAGGTCTGTCCCTGGAGGCTTGTCAGCTCCGCGGAGATGTCACCCTCCCCGCCCCCTGTCAGTCAGACCGAGGGGGCGGCGCGGCCGCCTGTTGGGGGCGCTGAGCTCAGAGCTGCCGCAGCGCCGAAGCCCGAGCGCGCGAGCTAGCAGGGCGCTAGGAGCACTCTTGGTGGCAACGCACCCAAAACCCGGGCACTGCTGCGCCCCTCCTCAGGGTCCGTGACTGTAGCGCCTGATCACGGCCAGAACCCCCACTGGCCCCGAGCCCACCCGGCCTAGCCGAGCCCCCGCGTCTGCTAGCTGCAGCCGCCGCAGCCGCCGCTCCATCCCCAGCCCCGGCCCCGCAACCAGGTGAGGCGGCCGCGCGCCGGGAGTGGGATGGGAATGAAGAAGAGATTCGAGTGGGATGAGGAAGGGATGGACTCTTGACTGGGGCTGGAGATGGGGAAGGGGATGGAAAATGGAGAGCGGCTGAGGGGGCACCGGTGGGCTCGCGTGACCGTACCCTGGGGTACGTGTGGTCTTCTCTGCAACTGTCTGGGTGGCGGTGTGGACGTGCGTCCGCGCCCGTGTGTGTTGGGGTGTCCGTGCGCGTTTGAACGTCTGCATGTCCTGTATGTGCACGTGAGCATGTCCGTGGTATGTCTGTGTACATGGCCGTATCACTCGCTGTCTTGTGTGTATAGCCTGGTCCCGAGTCTTCGCGCCGAGCGCAGCACCCCGGTTCCTCGGGGCTGCAGCTTGCAGGGCTCCGGATAAACGAAGCGGTGGCCCCTCCCGCGTCCTCGGGTTTCAAGGACGCTGGGACTCGCCGAGGCCCTGAGGCCTCGCACTGGGGAGTGGGAGGAGGTGGAAGGGGATGCAGGACCAGAAGGGCACCGTGGTCTCAGGGACAGAGAGAAGGGGACACCTGCGTCCCTTGGGAGGGTCTGGAGTGCGGATGCGGAGCCAGAGCACTGGTTCCTGTGTATTCGTCCTCCCCAGGCCGCCAGGATGGACGTGTTCATGAAGGGCCTGTCCATGGCCAAGGAGGGCGTTGTGGCCGCAGCCGAGAAAACCAAGCAGGGGGTCACCGAGGCAGCAGAGAAGACCAAGGAGGGAGTCCTCTACGTCGGTGGGCGAGGGGCGGGGTTTCTGGGGTTGCAGAATTTGGGTGTCCTCCTAGCGGACAAGGACAGAGTCCTCAGAGGGAGCAGGGGTTCTGGGCAGAGGAATATGAGTCAGCAGATGGGGCGGGTCAGCAGGGGTCACTGGGGACATAGCTTGCCCATGGAAGCCTGGGTCAGTGACAGACCAGTGTGGAGAGGGGGAGTGCAGTGTGATAAAGGGAGGATTCAGGTGAAAATCCAGGGGCCAATGCAGTGATCAAAGCAGAGAAAGCAGAGAGCCTCCTTTTTCTTATTCTTGTTATCATTACTTATAGCTACCTGGTGTTGAACCCTTACTCTAGGCTAAGCACTGTGTGAAATACCATAACACCCATTCCCTCATTTAACACTCCCAGCCCATTTCACCCATTAGGAAAAGTGGGGCTCCCTGTATTTAACTACCTTGCTCAAGGTCACACAACTGGTAGAACCTGAAGCTGGGGTTTGAACCTACTTTGATAGACTGGTAAGCCCCATCCCTCCTCTTTGGACCCTCCTTCCTATATTAGTAGGGCTCCCTCCATCTGCTCCATGGCCAAGTTGCTCTCCAGGCTCCCTTGCTTCCCAGTGCCTATGGTTCCACCATTGCCATCTCTCCACCTGTCCATGCATCTGCCAGATGGAGTCAGGAGAAAGGCCAAGTGCTTAAAATCTTCACCCTAAGTGTGAAAGGAGCTTCAGAGCTATTTGCATAAAGAGAGGAAAGGCCGGAAATTGATGTTTGCTTATTTTTTTTTTTTAGCCCATATGGTGATTCAGAACTTGCTTGTGGGGAGCAGGTATAATTATCCCCTGTTCAGGCTCAAAGGGGTTGATAATTTGCCCAAGGTCATGGCAGACTTGGACTGTGATAATCTGAAAACTATTTAGTGACCACCTGCTATGTGACAGGCATTGTGTAGATGCTGGGGCTTTATCAGTGAACAACAGACAAAAGTATCTGATCTCTTCTTGGGGATACAGAGCATTTCAGTAGTAGAATTTTTGATATCCACTGACAGGAATGGGGTCTTTTTTTTTTTTCTTCTTTCAGCACTGGGGATTGAACCCAGGGGCACTCTACCATTGAGCTTCACCCTAGCCCTGTCTATTTTTTATTTTGAGACAAGTTCTTGCTAAATTGCAAAGGCCAGCCTTCAACTTGCAATCCTCTTGCCTCAGCCTTCCAAGTAGCTGGGATTACACACATGTGGTTAGGTTCATTTTTTGGATAGGATAGAGAGGATGTGGCATTTGAGCTGAGCCCTTCATAATAAAGAGCCAGGTAGGGACTAGAGGAAGGCAGAAAAGGCAAGTGGATGGTCTGGAAAGCCAAGGGCAGGAAGCAGTGGTAGGATATAAGGTCAAGTTTGTGGGTGAGACTCAGTTCAAAAGGGGACCAAGGCACCATGCACTATGGCACACATCTGTAATCCTAGCGTCTTGGAAGGCTGAGGCAGGAGAATTACAAGTTCAAAGCCAACCTCATCAGTGAAGCCCTAAGCAACTCATGCAGACCCTGTTACTAAATATTAAAAAAGGCCTGAGGATGTGGCTCAGTGGTTAATTGTAAGTGTGGGGAGAGATTGTAAGCAAGAGACTGACATAATCTGACTTCAGATTTAAAAGGCCCCTGAGGCCCCTGGGGACAGAACAAATTACAGGGAAGCCCGCTAAGAAGTAGGGTAGCCATTGAATGAGTATGGTAGTGGCGAAGGCTTGAGCTCACATTTACCTGATGGAGGCTCTGGCCTCCCTCCTGCCTCCTCCCCCAGCCCTTTTACTCCTGACCTCTGGCACTATTTTTTCTGCAAATAGACCCGGTCCCTCCAAGCCATGATGCCCTTCTCCTTAGATTGGTACCTCCTTACATTGGTACCCCTGCCCAGAAGCCACCATGGACCTCAGTCCTTACACACTAAAGCCTCAGCTCTCTGGAGCCTGGCAAACAATGCTCTTCATTGTCCTGCCTCAGTTTACCTTTCCAGCTTTGTCTCTCACCATACCCATTGGTCCTAGCATGAGGACCAAATCATGCCTCCCTGTGCCTTGCCTGCATGGTTCCCTGAGCCTGGATCACCCTCTCCAATCTCCTTCCTGAATATCCACCTGCTCCTCATTTCTCAAGGTCTAGGTATCGCCCCTCCCGCTTCACAAAACCCCTGGAGGCTGGATACCCTCTCCCTACTACTTGAGGTTCAGAAATTGAACCTGCTCTTCTCTTATTTCCTCAGTGAGCCACTGACCCAGGACCTGGCTCAGAGTATGTGCAAGCCAGGCATTTGTAATGAGGGGTGGGCACATAGTCCATGCTATACATCTCCTGGTTCCAGACAGCCTTAGCCCTGAGAACCCTTTTTCCCACTTGGGCCTCTCCTCTCCCCACATGTCTTGGCCTGCCCAGAAACTGAATTTCTGAATTTATCAGTGGTTGTCTGGGTTGCTAAATCCTTAGCATGAGACACTCCCCACTCCCTCCCTAACCCTTGCAGCAGATCAGGCCTTCTTACTTTTCCCAGTGCCTGACCCCCATTTCTGTGTGACCAAGTTGCTACCCTCCTGGGAAGGTGCAGCTGATGTCATAGGTACCAGTCACAATCTGCATGTCACCTTTAGAACCACCCTGCACCTAAGACTCCCCAAAGGAAGGCTTTGACCCTTGATAGGAAGAAAGAGTCTAGAAGAAATGGAGTTGGAGGCAGCGGAACATGAACAGGCATGCATCAAGGATACCAGGGACACCTTTCAAAATTCGTAGTCTCCCAGCTTCACCTGCCTCCATCCTGGGTTCCATACTGATAGAATAGAGTGGGTAGCAGGAGTTTTAGAGTCAAACACCTGAACTTGAATGCCTATAGGACTCAGTCACTTACTGGTTCCAGGGCCCTTACTGAATTTGTTTTCCATCTGTGAAATAGGGACAACAGCACCCCTCCCAGGGCTCAGGGAAGTAAGGCAGGAAACGGTGCAAGTTACATGATTTACATAGTGATGGCACTCAAGCCAACACTCCCTGGGAAGGTGGCAGGGGTGGGGTGGGACTGGGAAACCTGAGGAAGTAGGTGTGGAGGGCTCAGTGTGGTTAGCATGGGGGATGTGGGGATCCAAGAAGGCAGTAATGGGACCCAGGTACCTTCTGTTACCTGGGTCCCTCTGTCCACCATGTGCTGTGCTGGAATCTGTTTTCTCATCTCAGACTCCTTAAATGTGTTCCTTTTCCTCCCTGCAGGAAGCAAGACCCGAGAGGGGGTGGTACAAGGTGTGGCTTCAGGTACCGGTCCAGCTCTGGCATAGCCCCATCCCTCACCCAGCCTGTGATCTGGCTGGGGCACAGAGGGCAGGAGGGGGCTCCAAAAGCTTCTGTGGGGGGTGCTCCCCGGGAAGGGCAAGCCCTGGGATATTGTGTGGGGACATTTATGCCTCCTTCACCCTGGCCCCCAAACCCCTTCCCTACCCCCTCCCTGTTCCAGTGGCTGAGAAAACCAAGGAGCAGGCATCACATCTGGGAGGAGCCGTGTTCTCTGGGGCTGGGAACATTGCAGCAGCCACAGGCCTGGTGAAGAAGGAGGAGTTCCCCACCGACCTGAAGGTGAGTCACACACACACACACACACACACACATTCCCCTTTGCCCCTGCTAACCTGGGGCACAAGTGTCTTTGTCTCCTGTTCTGCAGGACTATGCTAGGCTTAGCTCAGAATGAAGTCTGAAGGTCTACATGGATGCAAGACATCCATGGATGTAGCTGTCTGTGTGTTTCCTGCTTGCCAGTGTGACCCAGACCACTTCTGGCTACATCTGTCTGGGCCACAATGAACAAATGATTGTTCATTCATTTCATTTCATTGAACAAAAGTCCATGCCAGTGTGGAATGGTTCTAGAGGTTCCCACTGTGAATGAGTTCTTCCATTTGTGCAGATGATATTGTAGTGGGAGAAGACAGTAGAAAACAAGTCCATAAGCAAGATGATTTCAGACAGGGTAAGTGCTGTGAAGAAAAGATAACATGGGTGGCACAGGCCTGTAATTCCAGAGGTTCGGCAGATTGAGACAGAAGGATCATAAGCTCAAGGTCAGCCTCAGCAACTCAGTGAGGCCCTGTCTTAAAATAAAAAATAAAAAGGGCTGTGGATGTAGCTCATAGTAAATTGCCCTTGGGTTAAATCCTCAGTACTTCCCCAAGAAAAAAGAAAGACAATGTGGATAATGGGCTAGAATCAAGACAAGAGATTCTTCTACTTGAGGCTACTTGAGGTGGGAGGGCTTCTCTGAGAAGATGACATTTGAGCTGGCACCCAAGGGATGAGAGAGATGTACAGGAAGTATAGTTCAGGTAGATAGGGACAGCGAGGACAAAAGCCCTGTGGCAAGTGTGAGCTATGGTGTGGTCAGAGTGGTATGACCTCTCTATGTGCTTCCTCAGTGGAGTAGTGGTGGCTACTCATGTATGCATGGAGACAGAGAACTTCATTAAGACACCCTATAAGAAATGTGGTGAGCTCCTGAGCTCCATGGAACTGGGTTCAAATCCCAGATCTACTACTTCCAGGCTCTGTGGCCCTGGGTGGGTCCTATCATGTCTCTGAGCCTGATTATCTGCCTGCAACATGGAAAACAAACCCAATAGTACTCTTAGGTAAAACAGGAATAATATAAATCAGAGATTCTTAGAACTCAAACATGCATAGAATCGTAGGAGGCCAGATGAAAATACATAGGGTTGGCCCTATCCCTAGAATTTCTGGTTCTTTAGATCTGAGGTGGAGCCCAAGAATTTGCATGTGATGCTGATGCTGCAGTTTTAGGGACCACACTTTGAGAACCATTGAGATAAAGAGAGCCTGTCTTCCATACAGTGATTGCCCAGTCAAACAGTCAGTGTCTTCCCACAGGAGATCACAGCATCCCAGGTGTGCAGAGAAGTATACCCTTCCCAGTGTGCCCTGTGGACCTAATCATGAGTGTACCAACATCGCTCCTGTAGGTGCTCATATCTGTCCATGGCTGTAGGTGTAGGACTTTTTCTTCAATGTTTGGTTGGGTGACCAGTGTGTATTCTGTGACCTTATCCATCCAGCTGGGAAAACCCCATACACCCAGAACAGGAGACATTTTGCACAGTTGGTTCCTTCCTTTGTCAGCAGTCTGGGTCTTAGCTCAGAAGTTCTAGTTCAAGTCCTTTCTCTACATTTTACCATCTGTAAATGGGAAATCATGCCCCATTTTCGATAATCATATTAGCACTAGTTGTTCCTGTTCATTGAACAATAGATATTTACATGAAGTGCCTCACCAACTCTTCACAATGTCCCTTTGAGGAAGGTACCACAACTAGCCCATTTTATAGCTGGAGGAATTGAGGCTCAGAAAGGTGAAGTGGCTTGCCCAAAATCCCAGTTCCTGCCCACTTCCTTTACGAGGTGGTTGGGAGGATAAGCTCAGGTGCTGGCCCAGGGCCAGGATATGTGCTAGGTGCTGAGGTGCAGAAAGAGGCAGCCTGACCTGTTGGCATCCAGGCTTTTTGTGATGGGCCTTTGCACAGAATCATCTCTCCAGCCATCTTTCTCCCACTGGTGCTTGTGGAGACATCAAGGCTGCTATCTCAAGGGAGGCGAATATCAGGGTTATAATCCAAACAGCAGCCCTTTGAAGTTCCCTGGGGTGGGGGAACCTATGTAAACTCAGGGTCAGCATTTCTGAGTCCCCAGCTTCCAGCATGCTTTTCCTACGTGATCATGAAGTCCTTACCATACTCCTGCAAAGCACGTGACATCCTCATTTCCCATCCCAGGCTGCTGTGATCAGAGGTGAAATGATTTGTCCAATGCCAAATAGCTAGTGAGGATCAGGCCAGGATGCTTTTTATGTGATTTTGGGGGGGGAGTATAAGGGATCAAAAATAGGACCTCACTCATGCTGAACACATACATGCTCTACCACTGAGCTAAACCCCCAGCCCTTAAGTGCCTTTTTTTGTTTTTTGTTTTGGTACCGGGGATTGAACTCAGGGACATTTGACCACTGAGCCACATCCCCAGCCCTATTTTGTGTTTTATGTAGAGACAGGATCTCATTGAGTTGCTTAGTGCCTTGTCATTGCTGAGGCTGGCTTTGAACTCGCGATTCTCCTGTCTCAGCCTCCCTAAGTGCTGGGATAACAGGTGTGTGCCACTGCGCCCAGCTTAAGTGCCCTTTTTTTTTTTTGGTACCAGGGATTGAACTCAGGGGCACTCGACCACTGAGCCACATCCCCAGCCCTATTTTGTGTTTTATGTAGAGACAGGGTCTCACTGAGTTGCTTAGCGCCTCACCGTTGCTGAGTCTGGCTTTGAACTTGGGATTCTCCTGTCTCAGCGTACCAATTAAGTATCTTTTTATTGAAGTACAACATACATGCAGCTCCATGAAATTTTCAAAAAAGGAATGCCCCCATAATAACCAGCAGCCAGCTCAAGACACAGAACATCAGGCCCCCCCAACCCCTCCTACTGTGCTCCCTTCCAAGTCCCTACCCCTAGGGCCAAGACTAAGGTGAGGCAAGGGAGGTGTGGGGGACACTCAGATATAGGGTCTCGTTTGCAGGGCTCTGGGAGGAAGTGCCTCCCTAATATTCACCTTATGCATCTCACTTATCTTACCTCAATCCTGGCCCTGCCTAAACCCTCTCCAGAGGTACCTGCTTCTTGACTTCTGCCACCACAAATTAGTTGGGTGTTTTTTAACTTCACCTCAGTGTCATGAAGTACATGCTCTTTTGTACCTGGCTCCTTTCATTCAACAAGAAGTTCTTGAGATTCAGCCCTGCTCTTAGATGTATGGTCATTTTTCATTCTTTTTGGGGGGAGGAGGGTACCAGGGATGGAACTCAGGGTCACTCAACCACTGAGCCATATCCCTTGCCCTTTTTTGTATTTTATTTAGAGACAGAGTCTCACTGAGCCGCTTAGTGCCTCGCTGTTGCTGAGGTTGGCTTTGAACTCGAGATCCTCCTGCCTTAGCCTCCCAAGCCACTGGGATTACAGGCATGTGCCACTGTGCCTGGCTCATTCTTCATTCTTTTTTATTTTTTTCAATTTTTTTAAGTTGTCGATAGACCTTTATTTTATTCATTTATTTATATGCGGTGCTGAGAATTGAACCCAGGGCCTCACACATGCAAGGCAAGTGCTCTATCACCGAGCCACAAACCCAGCCCTCATTCTTACTCTTTTTTTAAAAATTTTTTTTAGTCGTAGATGGACACAATATCTTTATTTTCTTTCTTTTTATGTGGTGCTGAAGATTGAACCCAGGGCCTCATGCTTGTGAGGCAAGCGCTCTACCACTGAGCCACAACCCCAGCCCTCATTCTTCATTCTTGTTGTGTACTATTCCACAGTGTGATTAGACCACAATGTACATATCCATTCTACTGTTGGTTGCACATTCTGGTTGTTTCCAAACAACATGTTCAAGCTAGCATTTTTAACTCTGTTTTGTCCCTGGATTCTTTCTGATCATAGCTGGGTAACTTGGAGCAAACTAACATTTCCCTACCTCCTGGGCCTTGGTATACCCGTGTCTATAATAGGAAGAATAAGCCCGGTCAGGATCTAAAATCTCATGTACTCACAGGGTCCACCTAAACAAGTACTGGAAAGGAGCTAAAGCTACCTAAAGGGGGATAGAGCAATTAGAGTGCCAACATCTCAGTGCAAACTGAGGGTCCCAGCTGTGTACTAGCCTACACTGGATTTTGTGCAGCCATGTAGGAACCCATTTGTTGTGTGTGTGCACATATATGTACTCACCTGCAGGAGGCCAGCCATGTGCCTAGCAGCCCCCCACATGCATGCCCGCTGGTCTGTGCCCATCTGGGCAGCAGATGCAGGGGGGAGGGGGAGAGTCTTAGCTCACACATCCAAGCAACACCATGAGCTGTTGCTTCCAGCTTATCTTAAAATAGCAACCACGAAGAAATCAGGCCACGCTGGGCCCTGGGGGAGGGATGGTGGAAGGTGGCAGGGGAATGGCTCAGAGCCCCTGCTTAGCCCTGTCCCTGAGCCTCCTTCTCCCTTCAGCCCTGGAGGCGAGTGTCCAGGGTTCTGTCTGAGTTCCTCATCTAGCTCAGAGCCAGACACAAAGGAGGTAGGGATAAATGGGTGACTGGGTGCGCTGTCTATCCCCCTACTCCACCCAGTCCAAATGATGGATGTGGAGGAGGTTGCCAAGTGCTGGAGGGAGGGGTGCAGAGAGTCTAGCACCCCTTCCACATTCCCAGCTTCAAGTGATGATTTGAAGGGATTGCACCCTTCACACCTCCACCCTACTTCCAAGTGACTCCAAATAAACAACTTAATTAAAAATTCTCCTTACACTGCCAACCCCACATAGCCTTCCCCATTCTTCCAGTATGGGATTTTAGGGGCATCCTGGCTGCCCTCACCAGCCCTACCCTTTTCTACCCTCAGCCAGAAGAAGTGGCCCAGGAAGCTGCTGAGGAGCCGCTGATTGAGCCCCTGATGGAGCCAGAAGGGGAGAGTTATGAGGAACCACCGCAGGTGAGGGGGCGGTAGAGACAGGTGGGGCTTGGGGCATCCAGGAAGATTGCTGCCGTCCCTAACTGAGCATGATAAGAATGCCGTTACTGGCATGATAAGAATGGGCCAGAGGCCTGCAGCCCTTGCCTCTTTTAGAACCCAGGCTTCAGGAGGTGGGAGCAGGGAGGGTAGGACAGATGGGGCCCAGCATTGAGCTCCAGGCACTTCTGCCTAGGAATATCCCAGCTGTCCCAACTTGGGGTTCCATCCCTTGGCCAGGGGGAGGCGCATGCGTTGTTCCTCCTCGAGGGGTAGGGATCTGGCGGCCAGGGTTTGGCCACTGGGTCTCCAACCCCTCCTCCTGTTTGCTCTTCTTTACTCCACCCCCAACCCTCTGATGCAGGAGGAATATCAGGAGTATGAGCCAGAGGCGTAAGGGTCCAGAACGGGCCCCCACCAGCAGCACAATTCTTTCCTTGTCCCTGCCCCGCGCCCCCAGAACCAGGGCTGTCCCTCTACCCCGTCCCCCCAAACAGGAGATCTTCCGCTCTGAGGCGCCATCTCAGAGCCTGTGTTTGTGTCGGTCCTTCTGTCTGTTCTACCTGCCCGCGTCCAACCCTGGGGCGTGAACCGGGCTGGGGCTGGGGCTGCGGCTGCGGCTGCGGCTGCGGCTGCGGCTGCGGCTGCGGTTGCGGCTGAGAGTCTCGCCTCACCAGTGTTGCCCCTTCCTGCCCCATCCCGTCTGGTGTCTGCGTGGATGTAGCATGTTTTATGTATTTTTAAACAAAAATAGGAAAGCGACTGCTCCTCTCCCACCCCGACAGAGGCTCTCCAAGGGACCTCCGGGCAGCCCCAGAGCACCCCAGCCCACTCCCACATCACACCAAGAACTTTTTCTTTTAAACCAAAACCAGGAGCCAGGCTGTGCCATGCCCCCTCCCTCAGCCGGCCCGGTCCAAGCGCGGGCGTCGTGTGTTGTGATTGTGGCATGGAAAGTCCCCCCACCCCACCGTGTGAGCGTGTCCCGAGCGGGCAGGCGCGGCCGCCCCTCCTCCCTGTGTGTCCATGAATAAAGCCAATCTGTCTATAGCCAGCGCCGCTAGGGCAGGGTTGGGCTGGGAGTCGGGTGGCAGAGGCAGATGGGCTTCAGATTCCCAGACTGCTCTTCAGCTCTGTGGAGTCTGGTACGCTCAGCCCAGATACAAAATTGACCATCTGGGACCTTGGCTTCTTGGTCTTCTACTGTTCGTCTCCCGCCCGTGACCCGGCGAGGGAAAGGGGACCCCGCAGGACTGAGACACGCAGCGGACTGTGAGCTAGGAAAGTGGTTTGGGGCGCCACCTGCTGGGCTGTAAAGCGTTCTCTGAGGTGTTGGGTCACCGGAAGCCCGGCGCCGCAGAGGCAGCGCGGGCGCGCGGATGAGCACGCTCGAGCAGACCAGCGTGCACGTACGCGGTCCCTGCACGGACCCGAGAATACGAACCCCGACCAGTGCGCACGTGCAGACACGCGTGTGCTCTCACAGTGGGACACGAGCCACGCAGAAGCCTTCGGAAACCAGCAGCGCAGACACAGAAAGACACTGTTAATGCGCAGATAGACCTTTCCCACTCTTGAACGTGTATACGCACACAGCCTTGCTCTCATCTGCCCAAAGCAGAAAAACAAAAACCCTAAGGGGGCGGGGAAGAGCCACTGTCCCCCAGAAGGGGACAGAGCTCCGACATGCCGTCTCCATCCCTCCTAGAAGGGCCCCTGAAATTATGAGGTCTCAGCTGAAGAGGGCGAGCATGGATAGAAATATAAGAAGCGGTCCGGAAGCCTTGGGCGGATCAGAATCGGCACTAGGGGGCCCCAAACACCACCCCAGAGTGAAGAAGATTGTGTGGAAGGTGTGCCACTGCGGGTTCTGCGCAGAGGCTCCGCCCCGCCAGCACGAATGCCCTGCCTTTATTGGCCCCAAAATTCTGGTTCCTAGGCCTCGCCCCCATCTGTGCATCGCCCTTGCGCTCTTTGGCTGTAGGGATCCCGCCGCGTCCTGCAGAGGCTCCGCCCCCAGCGTGCAGGACCCGGGTTTGGCTTTGCGGCAGAGGTCCCCAACCTTGCCTGCGCAACACCCCGCCCATTTTTATGCTTTGGTAGGTAGGGTCTCTGTTTCAAGCCAAAGCCCTCCAGCTGCAAAACTGCAAGCTTGCTCTATTTAATAAGTCCTAAGTATTAGCGTCTCTTCCTACCCTGAGTTATTGCAGGCAGAGGCGACGCCAAACCTGGGAAGGCCTTGAAGCTGGAGACCAGTCTGCTTCGGTCACCTTGGCCTGCAATGTAAGAGCCTTTATGCCCTGAAGCAGGAGGCAGCTGACAGATGTTGGAGTGTTGGGGTGTGTGTGTGTGTGTGTGTGTGTATGTAGAACAAACTAGTGGCCTTGGATTTTGTGATCCATGTGAGTGAGGGTACAAGCAGCCGGAAATTAAGACTGAATTAAGACTCTACTTACAACCCACAGTCCTCGAGGATTGCTAACTTGTGGCCCTTTATTGAATTTGGCCTCTAGCTATGTTTAATTTGCGACCACAAGGTTTTTTGTTTCTTTGTTTGTTTAATTTTTTTTAGTTGTTGATGGACACAATGTCTTTATTTTATTGCTTTGTATGTGGTGCTGAGGATCGAACCCAGGGCCTCACGCATGCAAGGCAAGCGCTCTACCGCTGAGCCACAATCCCAGCCCACGACCACAAGGTTTTAAACTTTAAAAATTTGAATATCTGCTGGGCACAGTGGTGCGTCTGTAATCGCGGAGACTAGAGAGGCTGAGGCAGGAGGATTCAAGGCCAGTTCAAGGCTTACTTCAGCAATTTAGCAAAGCCCTAAGAAACTGAGTGAGGCCTTGTCTCAAAACATGAAAAGAACTGGGGATGTAGCTCATTAGTTAAGGCCCCTGGTCAATCCTCAGTACCAAAAGAATTAAAAAATGAACAATATCTTTGGGCTGAGCACACCTTTTCCATTTTGCCATAGCCCTTTCCTGATTGTGTTACACCTATTCTCTATGTTCATGAACTGCTTGGCCTCTAAAACAGTTTGCAACCTCTGATCCAGCGACCAGCACCTGATCCCCATTTTTTAGATGACAAAACCAGGTTCACCATCTGTTCTATGGGGAGATTTATTCCTCATTCCCAGGTGCCAAGCCCTACACCTGGTCCTACTGAGAATGGTTCTGCTCAGAGACCAATGTTCTCATCTGTCAGGGTCACTTTAAATGCATTCCAGGCACAGATCCAAAAGTGTCAACAGAGGGTGCCAGGCCTGTGTCAGAAGGCAGTCCTGGCTGTGTGTGTATGTGTGTGTGAGCCCACACAGATCATGGTCTCCTCCCATGTGACGGCACAAAGTTATTTCCCAAGTGCCCAGGCATGTGGTACTTAACTCCATTAATTTCACTTGAAGCCATCCTCCAGGCTTCTTTGTTATTTGCCCCGGTTTGTAGATGAGGAAATGGAGCTCAGAGAGATAAAATCACATGTCCTAGTCATGTTGTTGGGAAGTAGCAAAAGACACATGAAGCCCAAACATGAATCCAAAGCCCAACACCTTTGGAATTTCCAAAATGGGCTTTCTGTGGCTTTGTGGAGAAACAAACAAATGAAAAACAATAGGAAAATGCAGAGAAGCAGTAGTGTGGAGATTACAGACACTTGTGCAATGTCATGAAACCTAGGAGCAACACTGAGTTAGTGTGGTGTTCACACTGTGGTGTGGACATGAATTTGCACTGTGTATCTGTGTTCATGTGTGTATGCAGATGTTGCCCAGGTGTGTTGTATGAGTTCATTTAGTCTTCTGATAGTGTGATTACACACTTGTTCTGTTTTTAGAAGCAAGGGACTTCAGGGAACAGCCTTGCAGGTCAATGCTCTGACAACTCACCTCCCAGAGATCACAAAACAATCAACAAGATAATTTCTAGTTGTATGAAGAATATATAAGGGAGTCATAATCCCAGCACTTAGGGAGGCTGAGACAGGAGAATCGTGAGTTCAAAGCCAGCCTCAGCAATGGCGAGGCGCTAAGCAACTCAGTGAGACCCTGTCTCTACATAAAAACACAAAATAGGGCTGGGGATGCAGCTCAGTGGTCGAGTGCTCCTGAGTTCAATCTCCAGTACCAAAAAAAAGGGAGCCATGTGATAGAAAGTCACAGGGAAGGAGTGATGGCAACATTAAAACAAGGTGGACGTGTCAGGTGTCTGAGGTGAGATGGAATGAAAAGAAGTGGTTTGGGCACAGCCAGCATTGGACGCAAGAGAAAGCGTCCACCCCTGTGCCTGGGCATGTGCACAGGGGGGTGTGGTCAGCAAGGCGGACCCCACCAGGCTTCCCAACTTCTGAAACCCTACATCCAGCCCCACTCCTCCTGGCCTGTGCTTTCTCTTCCTTTGCCTGGGTTCTTTCCTCCATCAGGACAAGCTGCCCTCAACTCTGCCTGTTGAAATCCTTTCCTCTTCTGAGCTTTCCTACTCCTCTGACCAGAAGTACCTTCTTCTCACCATCTTCATTCTTGCTCAATTGTGTGCACAGAGACTCCCTTCCCACCCATGTGAGCCCTCTGTGGATACTTGCTGGGCAGCTAAGCTGAAAATGATGAAAGGCTGGGGGGGTCAACCCTGCATCTCTGCCATTGTCTATCTCTCCCCAGTCTCCCCACCCCCATCCCCCAGTAATGCGGCTTCCCAGCTTTCTCTGGAACTTTATTTTTGTTTTCTCCCTTCCCTATTTATAGCTCTCTCCCCTCCGAACCATCCCTGCATCCATTCTGTTGCCTAGAAACGGGCTCTGGGCTGAGGGTGGGGGAAGGCCAGACGGAGCCCAGGCAGGGGAAAAGGAAGGGATGTCACCCACTCCCCTTGCAGCACCACCTCCTGGCTCCCAGAAGCCCACTCAACCCTCTGCCCAGCACCCACAAGTGTTTCTTTAAAAAAATGAAACAAAATGTGAAAACCAGCAGCCCTTTGTGGAGTCCTTCACAGCTTCTAAAGCACCTTATGAGCATGGTTTCACTGGTACCTCTTAATAGCTTATATCCTGGCAGAGAACTGGACCTATTGTTTTCAGATGGGGAAACTGAGGTTTCAGGAAGCAAAGCTTCCCACAACCAGAGCTTTCTCAGGAGAAACTCCATGCTTTGAATTTGGTAATCTTGGTATATTGGTCTGAAACATGAAAGATTTGAAAACATAAACAATTCCATAATTCATTAATTGCAGGAAGGGAAAGAGAAAATGTTTCCACATCTCTGCCACAAACCATGCTGCCACTCAGACCTCTGCCATGCCTTCTCATGTATCCCCAATGTCCTTGCCATGCCCCTGCCATGGTTCCACCATGCCACACTACCATGCTCCTTTGATGCCCAACCATGTCCCCATCATGCCCCTGTAGCGCCTCCACCATGCCTTTCCCCTGGCAATCGCCATATCACCCTGTAGGCCCCCCACCGTGCCCTCACTTGGCCTGATTTCAGGGCTTACCTCCCACAGAATGGACCAGAGAGCTGGGGCTTTCACCCTGGCTCAGTCATCTCACTAACTGTGTGACACTGGTCATTTTATGTACTTCTCTGAGCCTCAGTTTCCTCAGCTCCAAAGCAAAGATGCTAATTTCCACCCCCTAAGACCAGTAGGGGAATTAAATGTGATGCTGATGAGAAAGAGCTTTGTGAACTGCAGTGCTGTAAAATGTGAGTGACCAACTAGAATAGTGAACAGTGTTATTGTTGCTGTTAGTTTTAGGACCCAAACATTGAGGAGGCGAGCCAAAATGGCCCTGGTATTAGACAGGGAGCCCCTGGTCTCAGTCCAAACAAAGGACACCTTTTCCTGGCAGAATGAGGGGCAGGATGGAGGCTGCCTGAAAGGCCCTCTTGTGCCTTTTCCTCCTCCTCAAGTTCCCCATCCCTACTCCCTGCCCCCACTCCAAGGCCCACCTTTGCCTTCCAAATAGGCTTTCTGGGCAGAATGGGAGAGGGGGCTGCCAAGGAGCAGCTGGGCCATGATTCAGCCTGAATCACCCATCCAAATCCTGGGGCCGCCCCCAGCTGGGCCAGGGCCTGCAGCTGCGGGGGCTGAGGGGGTTGCAGCAGGGGAGGATGGGGGTCTGTGTGGGCACAGACTGTGCTCATATATTCCCAAGCCAGAGAGTCTCATGAATCTCAGGACAGCAAAGTAAGAGCCTGAGATGGTGCATGTGAGGAGGTCAGGGATGGGAAGATGACTCCATGGGCATCAACTATCTGGGTTGACAGGAGGCAGTGGTGTGTGTGTGCGTGCACGTATGCACACATGCATGAGATGTCGCATGTACATCTGGGCGGGGCTAACAGTGTAGCTAGAGTGATTTGCAGATTTGTCCCCTTCTAGCTGTGTAACCCTGGCCATTTACTTAACCTCTCTGAATGTCAGTTTCCTCATCTATTCAATGGGAATAATGACTGCATTGTCTCAGGTTTTCCTTAAGGATTTGTTAAATGAGATGACTATAGAACACTTAGGGAATCAGTAAGGTACACTGCCATTGTTATCATCATCTCAATCATGTAGAGTTATGCCTCTGAGTATCTATACAACCCTTAGGCTGTGCGGGGTCTGGGCGTTTCCTGAAGGAGTGAGTAAATGTGTGTTGTGTGTGTATCCCTGAAGCACAAGAACTTGAACTTTACAGAAATTTAGGATTATCTGTCACTGCCCACTAAGATAACCCTCCTACACACACACACACACAGCACACGCCCTTCCTGGGGGCTGTGATTTGCTGATTTCCACCCTAGACAAGGACCAATATACAGGGGTCAGGAATTATGGATGCTGTTGTATTGGGAATTTCAGATCTTCTCCAAAGCATCAAGCAAAGCTGGAATGGGGGTGGCTGGATAGACCACAGAAGTGGGTGATCCTGGGTGTGAAAGAAGGACTGTGTTTGATGGAATGGAATGAACATGGCATGGACATGAAAGAGGGAAGGACAGCGTGCGTGCACGCGCGCATGTGTGCGTGCACAGGCAGGCATGCACAGGGGTGGCATTGGGGGCTGTCTGCTGTCTGCTCTCGTACAGTCTGCTTGTCTCCATGGTGCCTGTTGCCACATACGCTTGCTTTTCAGAAAGTCACCAGGATTGTTTATTCCACCCCCGGCCTGGGCGCCAGCCAAGGAGCTGCAGGCACTTGTTTATCTTCTTGTGTGTACTCGTGTGTATGGCTCCCCAGCAGCAGACTGGCCTGAGCTATGCATGCACACACATTCATACGGGTGTGGGTACCCATGTGGGTTGTCAAAGGGTGTCCCAAACCCCAGGCCTAAGCAGACTCTCTCCACCTGAGGACAAAGATGTCCCTCCAGCATGTGGATACATCATCAATTCAGCAAACCCCAAAGTTCCAGGAAAGAAGAGTAACTTGTTCTGAGTTTGGTCCCCTGCTCTACCCCCACTCTCAGAATGAATCCTTGGATATCAATTGACCAGGCCTGGGTCACTACCCAACCCTAGAGCTGGCAATGGAGTCCACCCCACCCCATCACACAAACTAAAGTGGGGAGGTGATTCTCCAGGAAAATGGAGGTGCTGTGGTCAGAAAAGTGTATACATGCTGGGCTCACCTGAGCAGTAGTATCCTCTACAATGGTTTTATTATGCCAGGTATTTGGTGTATTTTTTCTCAAAGTTTGAGTGTTACATATAGTAGAGTGAAGTTCAGAGAGACCTCAGTCAAGGCCACACAGTAACTGGCAAAGCCAAGACTGAAGCCACATATTGCATCCCTGCCCATTTTGAGCTCTGTTTCTGTCTTAATAAATGTTTTATTTTGTTGTCTGAAGATATCCATTAAAAATGTTTTTACCGGGCTGGGGCTGTAGCTCAGGGGTAGAGTGCTTGCCTAGCATGTGTGAGGCACTGGGTTCAATTCTCAGCACTGCATATAAATAAATAAAATGAATAAAGATCCATCAACAACTAAAAAAAATATTTAAAAAAAATGTTTTTACCAGCAAGTCCGTTTGGAACAAGAGGGGTCAGAGAGCATGGCAAAGGACACAGATGAGAAAAGACCCTATGCCTATGTAGCAGACATGGACAGAGCTCTGCACATCCCCTTGAACGCCCTGACCATTTCTGTGCCCACCAGGACTCCCAACAGTCAGTACCAGCATCTTTGTCAAAGACACTCTCAGGCTGCTGCTGAACCCATATCACCCCCATGCACTGTGGACCAAAATTCCATGGGAATTAACATAGTCCCCATGGAACAAACTCTGGGGATGGCACTTAAGCAACATCTGCCAGATGTGGGGATATGCCTACCCCAGATCTCTTGCCCTTGGCCAGAGGGATTCTGAAGTGTGCATTTGTCCCATTTTCCAAGACTTCTCTGCAGAATTAAGTTTCACTCACCCACTGTGGTGGCTGGCTTAAAAACAACCTCTCATTGGCTGCCTTCCTTTCCTGGGTCACCTTTCCACTCCCCTACTGGTGTCCTTGCACCATACAAATAAACCATATGCTTTCAATGTTCATCTCAGGTTCTGCGAGCCACCCCAGGGATCTGGATCCCACCTCTCCTTCCATCCTGAGTATCTGGGCCCAGCCCTCATGCTGTGCCTTGCTGGAATCCTCTTTTTTCCCTCTGTCCTGGGCCTTTCTCATCAGAGTTTCAATGCCTTTAATTCTCCTCCATTTTAACCTTCTATCCCCATAGAGGTTGTCATCCCTCTTTTCTCTCTCAGAGCCCAAATTTCTTGAGAAAGGCGTGTAGTTTCTCACTCCACTTCCTCCCCCAGCCCCCCCAGAGCTTGGAATGGAACCCAGAGTTCATGCTAGGCAGGTACTGTACCACCGAGCTACAGCCCCAGCCTTCCCTCCCTACTCCCATTTGATCATAAAACTCCCCTCCACCAACTTGGCCTTCCACCCCTCCACTCCACCACTCCACTGACTGTGCTCTGATTGAGTTTCCAGTTACTTTCTTTTCAAATCCAGAGGACACCTTGCAGGCTACATTTTGTCTTCCTAATGTGGTTGACACTGCTGTCCTTCTAGAACATTCTCTCCCCTTGCCTTCTGAAATATCACACTCTCTCTGGTTTCTACTGGCTTCTCAGACTTGTGCTTCTCATCCTTTGCAGTCTCCTTTTCTCAATCATTCCCTCAATGCTCATTCCTCACGCTGACCTGGGTCCTGTATGTCTATTTGGTTTATACTTTCCCTCCACAGGCTGACATGTCTCTCATGACCTCCATTACCACTCTCAGTTGATGGTCCATTTTCAGCGGTGGGCACTTCAGAGTTCAGCTCCAGGCTCATATGTCTCCCTGTGGCTATCCCATGAGCCCCTCCTTTCCCCTGGGCTTATCAGGTATAGGTCCTCCATCCACCTGGATTTCTAAGGCAAAACCTCAGAGGGGCAGCAGAACCTTCTCTCCTGTCATGCCAACATCCAACTCATGACCAAGTATATTAATTTTACCCCTAAGTAGTTATTGAGTCTGGCCCTCTTCTTCATACCAAGAAATGTTACCATGATTCAGGTATCATGGAACCTCACCTGCCATAGTTTCTTTAACTGTGTGTGAGATCAGCTCCTGTCCACCCTCATTCTGCCAGAGGGAGAAGCTTTTAGATCAGTTTAATTCTCACCACTTTTCATGTCTTGTGAACATTTGTTTTTCATGGAATCTATAATATTGCCTTGAAGGATTGTAGGGGGAAAATGAAATGATGATTGCAGAAGAGTGTGTAAAGTCTGAAACTAAGAGCCCTTGTGCCCAGGGAATGAACCATTTTCAGGACTGGGAATATAAGGAAGCATCCCTGCTGTGTGCGCTGTCCGTGGTGCTGAAATTGATCTGTCGCTTTACCGTTTTGTCCCTTCCCTGGGATAGTGGCTGAAGACGCCAATCTCATGGATTTCCATTTGCCATCGGATTTTAAAAAATCCTTTAAGGTCACGGTGACTTATGGTTCACCAGATAAGGGAGAAGGCTAAAACAGTTAAACGTGAAGTTGCAGGAGTGAAACTGCATAAATTTGTAATCCCAGTTACACTATTAACTGTGTGACCACAAACAAGATACTTATCTGTATCGTTTTTTTATCTGAAAATGGGGATATAATACATTAATCTTCTTCCTGAATGATTGGAAATGGAAATTAGATGAAACCTGTTAACAAAATCTTAGTACAATGTTTGTGCCTAAATAAGAGTTTTATTAACATTAGTTGGTACTATCTTTAGTAGTTGGTTTCATAGTGCAGGCAAGAGAGAGTTTTATCACCTCCAGGACAATTACAGTTATTTTCTCTTCGGGGAAATGGAAAGAGCAGGGGACTACTTCTCTGCCAGGAAACGTGGAGGCAGAGGGCAGTGAGCCTTCATGTCTTTGGACATTCAGATTCAACTTGAAGCCCCTGAACACCTACTTCGAGCGCCTTCATCCTTCCAAAACCACTAAGGTGATTAATGTTCGCCCTATTTTCCAGATCAGGAAACTGAGGCTCAAAGGGTGTGAAATGACTTGCTCAGGGGTATCCAGGAGGAGAAGCCAGCTTACACAGACCGGAGAGTGGGCGGACACCTTGTTTGGGGAGGACGGCAGAGGGAGAATGAAAAACTCCTCTCCAGCACCACCACCGCTGGCGTCCCCTCCACCCGCAGGAACGTGGGCAGCGGCAAGACAAAGGGCCGGGGGCGGGGCGGGGGCGGGGGCACAGAAGGCCGGATGTGCGGCCGAGGAGGAGGCGGGAAATTTCCTCTCAGAGGGGAGCTTGGAGATCGCAACGACCTGGGTCCCCATGCAGGCGCCGCAGGTTCTCGGACAAGTGGCTGCCTCGGAGCAGCAATTCCTCCATCGGTGAAACTAGAGAGCGTTCGCGGGGATGCATTGATTGAGATTTGAGAGGCAGCACGCCCCGCCTTCTGCCGGCGCGCAGCAAATGGGCAGTCTCTCCGCCCCTCAGTCAACGGGTCTGTGAAATGGGAACCCGGAGGAGAAGGGCGGGGCACTCTGCAGGGCAGGGGCGACGGTGAGGGGCGGCAGGCAAGGGGCGCCCCTCCCTCCATCCAGCTCTTGTTTCCCCACCGGCACCGCCCCCTCCCGGGTTCCGAGGCCGCGAGTCGGCCAGCGCGCATGCCCGGGGCGGGGCGCTGGGCGGGAGCGCGGACCGGCTCCGGGGACGGCAGCGCGGAGTCGGCGGGTCCACCCGCCAGCCCGGCCCGAGGCAGCCGAAGCTGTTTGGGCGGCGGCACCGGAGGGAGCCCGAACGCGGCGCGCCGAAGAGCCGGAGCATCCGTACCGCGGGGTAAGCGCCGCGCTCGCACCTGCTGTTCCCTCCAGGAGCGCGGCTTTGACCCCTTTGGTTCGCTCGCCGCCGCTCTGCAGCTGCTGTCCAGGGTCCTCAAAGCCCCTCCGCTGCGGGGCTCTGGCACCGAGCAAGGCGAGCGCTGGGTTGTGTGCTCGCGCGCGGCTGGGGGCGGCAGATGTCTGTTTCCAGGCTCCTTGCTGGGGCGGGGCGGGGGCGGGTCCGGCATCCCCGGCCCGAACCCCCGAGGGGCCCTGCGGGCCTGGCCCTAGTGCGTGTAGGACTGGGGCCCCGCGTCTGGCCTGGACGCTGCTGGCTGCTTTGTTCCGCACGACAGTGCGGGAGGGGGCGCTTCCCGCCACCGGGGCGGGGGGGTGGGGGGGGTCCGCCCGCGTTGATTCATCTCCCCAGAGTGAGCTCCGCGGTGCCTGAGTGGCTCCACTGGCACCACTGAGCACACTCGCTGTTGCACACCCCGTATGGCATACACTCTGGGACACGGTCACACACTGCGTTGGAGATCACCTCATTCCTGGGCCAGGCCACAGGTCTCCACACACACCCGCTGTGACACTTGGTCATTCCATCAGACTGATACACACAGCCACCTGTGTACCCACCCAATTCACGGAGTGGGAGCTTTGTGTATACACTCAGGTACAGTTAAGCACTCACGCTAGCCATCACAGATCATAGCATACTCGACTTGACAATGCCCTGATCACAACACACTCCTAGTCACACAACTGTAGTCTGATTGTGCCTGTTCACACCTGCTCATGGTGTCCCTCCTGTACCCCTAGAACCTGGAGTGGACTGTCAGCCTTGTGAACACACTCCCTATCATTTCATGCACAGGCTTGCTGTCTCTTAGCTTGTTGCTTACCCCACCCACACTAGCATGCCCCTAAATGCCCATTCTTGTTCTCCTATGGATGGATGGATGGGTGCATGGGGGCTGTTTCTAGAGGGAAAAGTCCAACTATAACCCTTTGCTAGACTCCTTCTCCCCCCACAGCCCCAGGCAGGAGGCTTTGCTGTTCTAAAGGGACTAGTGGACAAGGGGCTGCAGACCATACTCACAGGCACACTCGCCTGCCAAGCCTTGCAAGCCTTTGTCAGTCTTGTTACCATGGGAGGAGATGTTTGCAGGTACCTGGAAGCTCTGGCCCTGATTGGGGGTGTAGGGATGGCTCCAGACTAGGGAAAAAATCCTAGAGAGAAAGGAACAGGCTAGCCAGGTCTCTAGGCATTCCACAGGGCTGCTGTGCCTTTGAGTGGAACACAAGTGCCTGTGCACAAATCAGACCCGTCTCCCATGAGGAAGACCATAAGGCCATGTGGTCATATGTGCACACCCACAGGGTCCAAGAGGCCCCCATGGATGTGCAAACACACAGGCCATTCTGCACATACAGGTTATGTGCAGAATATGTATGCACACCAAGCTTTTCTTGAGCAGACCTCAGGAGCCAGGTCCTAGCCCCAGACTGGCTTGAGCTTGTAAAGATCTACACAGGCAGTCTAGTCTGCTCACTCCTTTGCACATCAGGTGAAGCAGCCCATACATGTACACAGTCATTTCTGCCTTCTACCTCAATTGGGTCACACTCACCTGTTTATGCCCAAGTGTGCAGATCATCTGTTCATCGGTGTGCTTGTTCCCGCAGGTGGGTGTATGAATGCAGGGATGTTCTTGCTTCCTCTACTGCATGCTCTGTAGTATGGTTTCTGTGAGATCCACAGGATCCAGAGGAGTCTTGGCCTGGTCCCAAGGAACAGAAAGGGTTTTTAAGAGCCAAGTGTTAGTTTCCCAGATCCTGGCTGATATGATTGGGAAGAACCCAGGCTTTGGGCTTAGACAGAACTAGCTTTGAACCACAGCCTCCTTCCCCCAGAGTCTTTTCTACTTCTGACTTCAGTGTCCTTATCTGTGGAATGGAGTGATAATGCCCTCTCATGAGATTGGTGTGGGGTCCAGATGATGAACTGAGCCTGAGAGTTCTGGGCCCAAGACTGAGCACAAAGTAGGAAAATGGTGTTGTTGGGTTCTAGAGGGAGACAGTGGAGAGGAGGTGGATCCCCAGGCCTGGGCTGCCTCTTGAAGTAGTGGCTGAAGAATACTGAAGCTTCCTCCAGAGCCAGGAAGGACCCAGAAAAACTGAGCAGCAGAGCCTCTGGCATTGATCTTTGGGCCTCATGTCACAGACTGGGAAATGGAGGCCCAGAGAGTAGAAAAACCCACCCAAAGTCATAGAGCAAGTTAATGACTGAGCTGGGTCTCCCACCCTGGCCAGGATCTCTGTCTCTACCCTGGAACCCATCCTATTTTAGAGATGAAACTTTGAGCAGGAAACTGGGAAGCCAATCTCTTCCAGGAAGGCTTGCCAAAGGGGCATCATACTAGCTGGGCCATTTCTACTTCTCAGAACCTCAGCTTCCTGAAAAACAGGAATATAGCACCTACCTGACAGGTATGCGAGGTCTGCCCATAGTAAGTGCTTGACTTGTGCAAGGTCACTTCCTGCCTTTATTGGCATCCAGTTCAGGGGTCAAAACTGTGGTGGCTATAGGTCAGGCGGGTAACATACATGAAGGGCTAACTATAAGAAAACAATGGCACAAATTTAGTGATCAATGGCAACAGTCGGTCTCAGTGTCCAGGACACCCTAGGGACAGGTGAGGATTATGGCTAATTGGAGAGTACCTCCCCTGCTGCTATGCACAAAGCATACTCAGATTGTCAAAATTTAATTTTCCAGGAGATTCTGGAAATCTAATTCTCACATGAAATCTTCTAATTTTTAAATGTTGATCACTTTGTTCCTTTATTTAAAATTAACTTTTTAACTGTTTTTTTTTAAGCCCTGTGGGTCAAACAAGCATGTGGGAAGGCCAGATTTTGCTGATTTGCATCTCTGCTGCAGCCCTCGCCCCCTCCTGGGAGCACAGCTGGGCTCTGACAGGCTGAGTAGATAAAAACAGGCCTTTCACGTACACAGCCCAGCCATGAAGTGAGCAGAGCCACACACCACCTTCATCTTCTTTAATTCTCATAACAGCCCTGGGGGAGCAAGGGGTGGGTTCTTCAGGATCCCCAGGGAGGAAAAGGGCCTTGCTTGAGGTCACACAGCTGGTAAGTGGTGATACGTCCAGACTTTTTGCCCAGGCCTCACCCAGGAGGAACTCGGCTAGGCTAGGGTCTACAGTGTGTAGACCCCAGGGCTGAGTTATTGGGCTGATATGAGGTAGTAAGGACCCAGAACACCCCCTTATAATCTTTTCTGACTACTCATAGCTGCAGCTTGAACTTCCCGTACACTTCCCAGGCTGCTGTTGAATTCCTACTTTCCAGAAGAGGAAACTGAGGCAGGCATGGCAAGCTGATCTTGGCCCTCTCTAGAACCTAGGCCCTTTCTCTTGCCCATCTAGTCACTCTGGCTTATAACCTCCTTCTCCACAACCCCAATAACCAGATAGATCAGAGGTCACAAGCTAGTGACTTTGCGTCAGAGCTGACCTACAGGAGTGTTTTGGTCTGTTTGATATTTAAAAGAACGAGACAATGTTGAAGGTGTAGAAAATCCAGATTTATGACTTTGCTCACTAAATAGGAGACCTGGCCACCTAGAAGCCATGTTCACCTCCCTGCTTAAAATGCTCCAGGGG
Source organism: Geosciurus inauris (assembly GCA_004024805.1). NCBI lineage: Eukaryota > Metazoa > Chordata > Mammalia > Rodentia > Sciuridae > Geosciurus > Geosciurus inauris. Next base: position 30,507 of record PVHX01011974.1, on the reverse strand, counting down.
GGCCGGGGTTGTGGCGCAGTGGTAGCGTGCTCGCCTAGCACGTGGGAGGCACTGGGTTCGATCCTCAGCACCACATAAAAATAAAATAAAGCTATTGTGTCCACCTACAACTAAAAAATAAATATTTTTAAAAAATGCTCCAGGGGGTTCCCAGTACCTAAGGGAGAATCCCCCACTCCTTCCCCAAGTCCCTGAGAGCCTGGCTGCTGCTGCCTCCCCTTACTTCCAGCTCTACTCCTGCTGCTCTGGTTTCTTACGATGGCTCAGATGTTAACCTCCTCAGAGAGGCCTTTCTTGACCACGTGTCCACACCAGCTGCCCACTCTTTTGTCTCCACAGCATCTAGTATTTGAAATTATATCATTTGTTTACTCCTTGTTTGTTATTCTCTGCCACGTCTACCTGCACTGGGAATCGGGGACTGTGCATTCCTCACCCACTGCTGGGCTCCAGTACCAAGAACGGTGCCTAGAACTTGCAGATGTGTCCAATAAATGTTGAGCTCATGGATGGATTCCTGTGTGACCACAACTGGCAGAACTGAATTCAGCTGCCCCTTTAGAAGGGACCAGTGCCCTCCAGTTGGCCACAGTCCCCACTACACCCTTGTCTCCCTCACTCTGAGGATGTTGGGAATCTTTCATTATCTCCCTTGCTCTATTGTTTTTCTTAAATTTTTATTTCTGCCCTACTATCAAAAGGTAAGCCATGCAGATGGACCTCATCCATTCAATTAAATCCAATTGATCCCTGTGGATCGATGACCTTCTAACTTTCATTTTTATGCTGATGAAAATCAGATCCAAAGGATTCCAGCCAGACCTCTCCTGTGCTTCAGACCCATCCCCCATCTGACTCCTCCATGACACCCTGTAAGGACCACAGGCACCCCAGTTCAACTCCTCAAAACCCAGTGCCCTATTGTCCTCTATCCTCTGAAAAATTGTCCCTTCTCCTGGATCCCCATCTTAGTTCATGACTCCCATTCCCCTAAATCTCAAGCTCAAAGCTGGGCACCCAGTGGTGACCAGTATTAACTGAGTCCCCATCAAGAAGCTGAGGTTGAGTCAGGGACCCAGAGGTATAAACGAATTCATGCAGAGTGACCTAACTGGTTAGAGGAAGAACAAGAGATGCAGAAATCCAAAGGAAGCCGGGGGCGGGGAGTGGGGAGAAGGCCCACTAGAGGATGAAGTATTTAAACTGAGACCTGCAGGTTTAATAAGAAATAACAAGGAAAGGAGGGAGAAAAGAGTCCCCCAGCCAAGGTGTATAGAGGCTGAGCTGGCACAGGACATGAAGCCATGGGTGAACCCAAAGAAGCCACCTCGTGTATGTCTGTGGTGTGCGGGTGTGTGTGTGTGTGTGTGTGTATGCGTGCTGTGGGGCTGAAAGTAGGGGATGAAAAATAAATCTTAGCAGGTAAGTGGGTCCACAGGGGATTAGAACCACATTTAAAAGAGATGTGACCCTGAAGGCAATAGGGAAGCATTAAAGATTTTTCTTTTGTTCCCTTGTTTTTAAAAAAAGGTACAGTCACATACCACATAATGATATTCTGGTCAACAATAGACCATAGACATGGCAGTGTCCCACAAGATTATGATGAAGCCAAAAAATTCCTATTGCCTAGTGACATTGTGGCCATCATAACATCTTAGCACAGGATATTTTTCACATGTTTATGGTGATATTGGTGTAAATAAACCTGCACTGACAGTTGAATAAAATTATAGCACATATAATTATATATAGTGCATATTTGATTATGATAATAAACAACTGTTATTAGTTTGTGTATTTACTATATTTTTATCACTAGAGTGTACTCCTTCTACTTATATAAAAACAAAGTTTACTATAAAACAGTATGCCATGTTTCACCAGCAGCAGCCTCATACATCTAGAGTTTACTGTGTCTCTTGATTGTATCAAGAGGCCACATGGAGTATACTCTGTGATAGTCACACAATGACAAAGTCATCAACAATGCATTTCTCAGAACATATCCCTGTTGTTAAGCAATGTATGCATGTACTGTGCACACACGCAATCCAGATTCAATCACAAAGAGATGTACAAAAAAAGTCATCTCCTACACTCAGATTCCTGGTTTTTGTTTGTTTGTTTTCTCTTTTCAAGAGTAAAAGAAGTAGGATTTATTTGCACCTGAAGAACAGAAACAGAACTCTTGGAGAGGCAAGAGGGGACCCCAGTAGGGGGTTGCATCCCAGTCTCACTTCCAAGAGGCAATCACCACTAGAAGTTTTACGGAATTCCTTCTAGAAATGTGTGTCTGACTTTGCTTGACTACATGCATGGGAGCCTAGAAACTATGCTGTCCCCTAGGGTTTTTTCCTTTCATATTATCATGGTGTCTTTCCACATGGCATCATGACATCAACACTCCACATGTATTTTAGTAGCTGCATGATGCTCCCTGTGATCGTCCCACATGTAATAGAATCTGCTTCCTGGTTTTTCTCCACCGCCAGCCATATTCTCATGCCCCCTGATGCATATTAATCTATCTTCAGGACCATCCCTACAGGTGGGTTTGATGGCTCAAATGCTATATGCATTGTGAACTTTGATAGAAGTTGATAAATGTCCTTCTAAAAAGATGATAACCAATTTAATTTCCAACAAGAATAAGAAGAAGCAGGACATGGTGGTGCATGCCTGTAATCCCAGTGGCTCAGAGGCTTAGGCAGGAGGATCGCGGGTTTTAAGCCAGCCTCAGCAATTTAGCAAGACCCTGTCTCAAAATAAAAAATAAAAAGCGCTGGGGATGTGGCTCAGTGCTTAAATGCCCCTGGGTTCAATTCCCAGTACCAAAAAAAAAAAAAAAGTCAAAGGAAAAGTTTTGAGCCAGAAATAGCCTGGTTAGATCTAAATTTCAGCAAAAATCATTCAGTCATTCTTGTAACTAGTATTTATTGGCAGTCATTGTTCTTGACTCTGGGATCTATCAGTGAGCACAGCAAAGTCCCCACCCTGCTGGAGCTGGCATTCTAATAAGAGGAACAAACCATAAACAATAAACAAATATATGTGACATGTCAGATGGTGATAGATACAATGGAGAAAAACCCCGTGGGACTAGGTAGATGGAGAATGTCAGCCAGAGTTGGGGAGGAGGCTATGTTACACAGTATGGGCCAGGAAAGGCCTCAGGGAATGGACCATTATCAGAAGGAAAAGCATTCCAGGCAAAGGATACCCGTCAGTGCAAAGGCCCTGAGGCCACAGTGGGGGTGTTCAGAGTGTTCACTGAGCAATGAGGGAGCCAGTGGGGCCGAAACAGCACAATAGAAAATGGAGAATGGTAGGAAAAATGGCCAAAAGAGTTAATGGAGCCAGAAAATGTAGGGTCTTATGAGCTATGTAAAGCTTGCTTCTATTTGGCATGAGAAGTCGAGATACTGCTTGGTTCTGAGCAGAAGGACATGCACGATCTGCCTTGGGATTTACTGATTTCTCTGGCAACTGTGTTGAGAATAAACTAGATGGGAGAAGGGGGAAAGCCAGGGTCATTCAGATGAGAGATGGTTAGGGTTTAGCCCAGGTGAGTGTTGGGATTCTGTATGTATTTTGAGAGTAGATCAAAATATGAATGAATAGGACTTGGGAGCCAAGTGCTGTGGTGCACACCTGTAATCCCAGCAGCTGGGGAGGATGAGGCAGTATCGTGAGTTCAAAGCCAGCCTCAGCAACTTAGTGAGGCCCTAAATAAGCAACTTAGAAAAACCCTGTCCAAAATTTAAAATAAAAAGGGCTGAGGATGCAGCTCAGTGATTGAGTACCCCTGAGTTCAATGCCCAATGCGGTATGAAAGTCAAGTGTGACTTTAAGATTTCTGGCCTGAACACTAGGGAATTTTGGAGCAGGTTTTGGGGGGAATCATGAGCTCTGCTCAGTCTGGCTGCTAGTGTGTAATGGAACAAAGTTAATCATAGATCCAGTTGCCGGCCAGACCCTGTTCTCGAATATTCCCCAGCTATCACAAACAGCTCATCCAGAACGGAGCTCCCTCTTTCCCCAGATTTCCTACCCAGCACCATTGCCCAGCATCACACTAGCCACCACCCACTATAGCCTGTTGGTTTCCATCAATTTTCCTTTGGATCTCTCAATTCTGCTCATACCATCTTTCCTCAGGACCTTTGTTGTTAACATTTCTTGGGTAAACTTTGCAAATAGCCAGGCATAGTGGCACACTCCTGTAATCCCAGCGGCTTGGGAGGCTGAGGCAGGAGGACCACAAGTTCAAAGCCAGCCTCAGCAATTTAGCAGGGCCCTGAATAAGCAACTTAGCAAGACCCTGTCTCAAAATAAAAAGTAAAAAGGGCTGAGTATGTGGCTCAGTGGGAAATGCCTCTGGGTTCAATCCCTAGTACCAAGAAAAACAAAACACAACTATTGCTACTGCTCAGGGTCTGTTGTAGAGAAGGGACCACACAAATGAATTAAAGATTACTCGAATGAAAGATGGAATGAATGGTTGACTGACCTCCGCACAGATATTGTCCAGTCCCTTCTCCTTCAGTGTAGCTTCCACACCATTCCAGAGGAATCTTTGAAAATACACATCTGACTATGTCCCTTCCTTGACTGTAAACCGTTCACAGCTCCCTAGGGCCTACACAGACATAAACTGATGGCCTACAGACATGTTTTCTTTGGCCCACATAGTGTTTTGGGTTTTTATTTAAATCCTGAATCCATTAGCATATTTTACATAAAAGTCTGGTTTTCCCACTTCTCCTAAGACACTGGAAGAACTAGTGCTACATTTCATTTCTCCGGGAAAGCACTTGGTTCATGGAGTAGTGGCTTCCCCTTTAGACAGAGCATGCACTCTTTGCCGTAGTCCCCACCACTCCCTCCTGTTTTATACCCAACCCGCTTCCCTCACTTAAATGACTCCTATGGCATCAGAGTTTGCAGCTCTAGACTACAGAACAAATGCATAACCTCTGGGTTGCATGAAGTGGTCATGGCCAGGGTGGGAAGACAGTAGGTGAGGCTGAAATGTCAGGCTGTGGCCAAGTTGTGAAGGGCCTTGAATGCCATTTTAAGAAGTCCTATCCAGAGGGCCACTGTGTGTGATGAAGCAGGGGAGTGACATGGTTGGACTTGTGTTTTTAGCCTAGGCCCTCTGAACAGGAGGGAGCCAGACAGGGACAAAGAAATCTGTGAAGAGGCTGCTAGGAAGGTGAGCAGGAGCGGGCTAGGATGGACACTACACCCCTTGGACTCTCCCTTAAGTCTGAGTCTGCTCTTTCTTTGTTTCAGAACCAGACAGCAGCAGCCTGGGTTCAAGCATGGCTATGAGGGCAGATGGGCAGTGCTGAAGACTCAGCCTGGTTCCAGCTACTTCTGACAGACTCCAGCGCCCCCAACCCCTTCTGCTGCCCACAGGATGGGAGCCTGGGTGCTGCGGGCCCGGCCATGAGGGATTGCTGCCCCTCCCAGCAAAAGGCCAGCCCTGCATGCTTCAGGCACACCCCTGACCAAACCCCAGGCATGGACTCTAGACACAGCAGCCCCAGTGGGGCTGGGGAAGGGGCCTCTTGCTCTGAGGGTCCCACTGGGAGCTTGGCCTGCCCCTCTGCCACCTGCATCCCTCCCCAAGAGGCAGCTACCAAGGAGACATTGGGGATACATGGAGCCTTGATCTCAGGGACACCAGAAACCACTTTGTCTAGGAAGCCAGAGATTGTGTCCTCAGTGAAAACGGATCCCACATCCTCAGAGAACAGAAATCCTATGTTCCTGGAGAAGAGGGATTTCAAGTCTTCAAAGCAGACAGATTTGGGGTCTATAGGAAAGGAAGATGCTGGTTCCTCGAGAAAGGTAGAGTCTGTTGTCTCTGGAAAGGGGGATCCTGTGCCTCCTGGAAGGATGGATTCCATGACTCCAAGAAAGGAGGATCTTGAATCCTTGGAAAAAATAGATCCTGTGTGCTCCAGCAAAGTGGCTACAGTGTCCCCAAAGGAGAATCCTGGGTCTTTGAGAAAGGTGGATCCTGTTTCCTCAGGCAAAGTAGATCCTGTGTTCCCAAGAAAAGAGGAGCTTGAGTGTCACAGAAAAGAGCACCTTGTGTCCTCAGAAAAGTTGGGCTCTGCATCGACAGAAAAGGTAGATCCTGGGCCCTCAGGAAGGGTGAACCCCATGTCCTTGGGAAGCATGGATCCCACACCCACAGAAACGTCAGATCCTGGGTTCTTGGGAAAGCTGACTCCAGGGTTATCAGGCAAGACTGAGCCTATATTCTCTGGAATAGGGGCTCCAGGGTCCTTGAGAAGGGTGGATCCTACATGCTCAGGGATGGCAGATCCTGCATCTATGGAAAATGCAGAAATGGTGTCCTTGACAAAAGAGGACCCTCAGTTCCTGGCAAAGACAGACACTGCCTCCTCAGGGGAGGGGCGTCCCATGTCTGTGAGAATGACAAAAACAGTGTCTGCTGGATCAGTGGATCCCATGCTTTTAGGAAAGACAGACCCCACATCTGTGAAAAATACAGATCCCATGTCTCTAGGCAGGATGGATCCAGTTTCCTTGGAAAAGGTGGATCCCATGTCCTCAGGAAAGCCAGAGCCCTTGTCTTCTGCGCAGACAGAACAAGTGTCTGTGGAAAAGACAGTAACTATATCTTTAGGAGAAAAAGACCTGGTGTCCTCCAGAGGGGTGGATCCTACAACTGAGAGAAACATAAAAATACCATCTTCTGGAAAAGTGAATCCTGAATCTTCAGGCAAGACAGACCCTGTGTCCTCAGGTCCAGGGGATCCCAGGTCCTTGGAGACAGGGGTTCTTCCGTCTGCAGTAAAAGCTGAGGCAGTGACTGAGGAAAAAGGAGATTCACCATCCTTGGAGAAGGCAGGTCCTACAGCCTCAAGGAAAGCTGATCCCCTGGTTTTAGGTAATGTGGACTCCATGAGCAGGGGAAAGACAGAAACTGCCCTCTCTAGACAAGTGGATTCCATGTCATTAGTAAAGGTCCCCATGATTCCTAGCAAAACAGGCCTGGTGTCCCCAGGGAAGGCAGATCCCATGGACTGGGGAAAAGCAGAAGCCATCCCAGAGGAAAAGGTGGATCCTCTGTCCCTGGAGAAGGGGAATCCTGTGAACTCTACAAAGAAGGAAACCAAGGCCTTGGGGGAAGCTGAACTCAAGTCTGGAGGAAAGGCAGAAGCAAAGCTCCCTGGGCAAGAGGGTGCCACATCATCAGGAAAAGCAGAAACGTTGTTCTTGCAAAAGGAGCAGCCACAGACCTCTGAGAAGGTAGATCTGGGATCCTCAAGAAAAGCAGATCCCATTGTGTCTGGGAAAGTGGAGCCTCTGTCCCAGGCTGACTCTGCATCTCCAAGAAAAGCAGAGTCCCCATCCTCTGGAAAGGGGGTTCCCATTCCGAAGAAGGCCGAGTCCTCCTCTTTCAGGCAATCAGATGGCAAACCCTGCAGTTCAGCCCCATTTCCCTGTGGTGGTCCTGGGAGCCTGGAGAGTGGTATAGTGCCAGAGCCCACCCCCCACACTGAGACTCCCAGTCTCTGCCAGAAAGACCTGCCCGCCACTGAGGCCGAAAGCAGCCCCCGTGCAGAGGCCGCAGTGCACCCCCCGGGACCACGGACTCGCGACAATTTCACCAAGGCGCCGTCGTGGGACGCGAGTGCACCACCGCCGCCACGCGAGGACGCAGGCACACAGGCAGGGGCGCAGGCCTGCGTCTCAGTGGCAGTGAGTCCCATGTCTCCGCAGGACGGCGCGGGCGGCCCGGCCTTCAGCTTCCAGGCAGCGCCGCGTGTGCCCAGCCCCACGCCCAGGCCGCCCTCCCGCCGGGATGCGGGCCTGCAGGTGTCACTGGGTGCCGCTGAGACGCGCTCGGTGGCCACTGGACCCATGACGCCTCAGACCGCCGCGCCCCCTGCCGCGCCCCCTGCTTTCCCCGAAGTGCGGGTGCGGCCTGGCTCGGCGCTGGCAGCTGCCATGGCGCCCCAAGAGGCGGCCGAGCCAGTGCGCGACGTGAGCTGGGACGAGAAGGGAATGACGTGGGAAGTGTACGGCGCCGCCATGGAGGTGGAGGTGCTGGGCATGGCCATCCAGAAGCATTTGGAGCGACAAATTGAGGAGCACGGCCGCCAAGGGGCACCCGCGCCACCGCCCGCGGCGCGCGCAGGCCCGGGCCGAGCAGGCTCGGTGCGCGCTGCGCCCCCGGATGGCGCTGCCAAACGCCCGCCCGGCCTCTTCCGCGCCCTGCTGCAGAGCGTGCGCCGGCCCCGGTGCTGCTCGCGGGCAGGACCCACAGCTGAGTGATCTGCCCCTGTTTTGTACGCCCGGGTTTTCAACCTTCTCAGGCTCCCTTCTTGACCCCAGACCCCTAGAAGGTGTCCCCTCGGCGTGCGACAGCCCTCTGAGGGGTGGGCAGCCTCTAGGGGCTTCTCATCCCCTTCTTCCCAGCCCCTTTCTGTCCCAAATACACAAATGAAACCCCTCTATTTAGTTCCCTTGTGGCCTTGAGCCCACAAATACATCCCTGTCACCCCCTCGTGCCCTCAGCCTCAGCTCCGTTCCCTCCCGGTCACACTGGGCTAGCAAGGGGACCTGCTCAGCACCCATACCTCGGCCCCCTGAGAGCTAAGGCAAGCTCCTGAGATGGCCAGATTTGGTGTGTTGAGGTCTCCAATGGGACCAGATTCCCAGAACTGGGAAAGACTGCATGCAAATCTTTAAGTGGTTCTCCATGTATGCAAGGATTGGTGTGTGAGACCCCCACCCCCAAGTGTGCTGGACTCTGAATGTGAGGCCCTGGGAGGTTTCTGAATGAGTGGGCATGTGCTGGCCCCCATGGCTGGGGCATCTCTTGCATGCTGTTGGTGGTCCCTCCCCAACTCCAGCCTACCCCCCCTCCACACCCTAACTCCTTTCCCACCAGGTCACTGGTTCACAATTCCTAGAGAGGCCAAAGGCCAGGAAAGGCCCTGGGGACTCAGATGAGAGAATTACAGAAAAGCCAGAGGGTCTCAAACAGAACAGAAGGTCACAGGCTCATGGAAGGTCTTGGGCCACAGCTGCCTAGGTGACAGCTGTTTTTGGGTACTGGGGACAGGGTGAAGAGTTCATTCTATAATCACAGTTCACCTTTAAAGGCCACCCTCTTCAGTCCCTTGTCCCCCCTGTGCTGTGAGCCCCCACAAGTCCCTTGTGACCACTCAGTGCCCTCATCCCCACCCCTCCAGCCTCAGTTTTGGCTGTAAACTGTCACAGTATACATTGGTAATAAAATCTTTCCCCAACCCTTGTCTGTTTTGATTGACTGAAATCGGGAGGCAAAGCAACATCATATATTATTATATCCAAGGTCGGGGAGATGTATTTAGGGTGTCACAGTGCCTCTTCCCAAGTGGGCCAGAAGAGTAGGGGCCTCCATCACAGGTCTGTGGTGTCCAGGCCGGTATTGGTGAAGGACAGTTGCTGTTGCTGTCCACTTGTGTCTGCCCGCCTTCCTGACAGTACCATACTCAAGGGCTCTGGATCCTTCTCTGGTGGACTGTTCTGAGGCTCCTTCTGAGGGAAGAGGAAGGAAAGGTGAAATGATAGGTCCATCTCCCCAGGCCCTAGGGGAGTACGTGGGCCTTTGTGCCCATGACCAGATGGCTCCTTGGCTGAGGTTCCCCCTGCTCCCCAACTCCTCTTGCAGCCTCAGTCTCCTAGTTATGTTTCAGAGTTTACCACAACCTGAGATGGTACATGCAGATGGGCTCAGGGGAAGGGGTGGGCCAGGATAAGTTCTTCTCAGAGCTTATCCTGTTCTGATACAGCTCTTACAGAGCAGTATTCTGAGGACCCCAGTCCTGAAAAATGTCCAGCCCTGCATCCTGTGCCAAGGAGCCAATCCATCACAGTCCCTGCCACCTGCACCCCACAACAGACACCATATTAGGCAAAGTTCATCCACTACTTAAAATGCTCACGAAAACCCCTGAGGGAGAGATTATGTCCCCCACATTGCAGATGTGGAAACTGAAGCTCAGAAGACTCTCCAGGCCAGGAAGTGACACAGCAAGCTTTGGACCACGTCTTTGCATGTCTGTGGAACAGCACAACTCTTGGAAGAATGTGGTACCTCCTGCCACCCTCAGAGGGACATGTCACATCCAGGATCCCACTTGTAGTTAGTTCATTATGGCACACACACGTCACTCCTACCCTTCCTCCCCTCCCTCATGTGACACAGTGCACAGTTGCACATCCAGCCAGTCGCACGTGCCTCTTCACACATACTCCCTCCTGTGGGAGGACCAGGCCCCCAGGCTCAATACTCTGCTGCAGAATCACCCACAGGACCAGAGCCCAGCCATCACCGCCCTACCCAGTACACTCAAAGGGCTTTTCCCAAATTTGGAACTGCTCCACTCTTTAGTAAACAGTGGAACACCTGTGGGGCCCCACAGGGGCTAAGCATTCTGACTGTTCCACAGACCCGGGAACAGTGCCATCCAGGATAATGTCATCCACTCCCTGAAACCAGAGCCCTGAGTTCTAGTCTGCTCCTTCCCTGCAAGCTGCCTGACCTTGAGGGAGTCAGCTCCCCTCTCTGAATGTCAATCTCCTTATTGGTTACCTGGAAAGACAGGATGGATGACCTCTCAGGTCACTCACACTTTCCACCTGCACACTTATGGAGTTCTTGGGAAAGTCATAGCATCAAGGGAATAGTGGAAAAGACCCCCACCTGAATCCCCACCCAGCCAAGGAAGCAAAGGGGTAGATGGTTCCTAAGAAGACTCTGTGGCCTCCCAGGCCTGCCAGAGACCTCCAAGGCTATCCATTTCTCGGGAAAGGAAATGAGGCTTTGGGCTGCTTCTCAGAAACATGGCAAGCCCCTGTCATCCCTGTGGTAGTTCTTTCCTAGCTTCAAAGTCTCTGTGAGCCGGTCCCCTCCCCTCTCTAGACTCTTTTCACAGAGCTGCTCCCCTCCCCATCCCACAGGCCCACCTCAGGGTCCCCTGACTCCACTCTCTTCCAGGGATCAGCATTGGTCTCCTCTAGAGGGAGGGGTGCCAACACCAACAGGGAAGACCATTCCCTTGTGACTCATTCCCTCAGACATGTTCACTGGAGTTTTTGCCTCAAACTGTCTTGAGAGATGAGCAGTATCCAGAGGTTTCCTGGATTACCAGCCAATATCCTGACCTTGGGGGCCTTCTGGAGGCCTCTATGACAGATCCTCTGCACTGTGACATACCTGGGTCCTTATGCAATATTTTGGCATTTTAAAGTCCAAAAGAGACTTTGGTTAACCAAGTCTTTCCAAGCAAGGAGTCCTCAAGGGAACACAAGGACTGAAGTGTGAGGGCAGGCTGGAGCCCTTACAGGTGGCAACCAGGCTGAGCTCAGGATCCAGAGGGGGCCTGGATGTGGGTAGCTGGTGAGTGGACACCTCTTCCCACATCCGGAATCTCAGACCATTACAACCAGGTCACAGGCCTCATAGTCCATGACCTCAGAGAACTTCTATTCCAGGGGGAAGAGACGGAGTAGTTCTTTCTGCTTCTGAATCCTCCTCCCCAGCCTACTGGCCAGCTCCTGTGGTTCTCAATCCTGCCTATACATTAGAATCCCCTGGGGAAGCTTTGATACACAGCCAAGCCCAGGCTCCACACTGCATCACCAGAATCAGGATCTCTACTTGAGACCTGGCACCCACAATTTTAGAGTTCCCCAGCAGCCCAGACTGTAAACTCTTAATACCATCTAACCAACTAACCTATTTACCAAATGATGGCACTGCCATGTATTGAGCCTCCCCTCTCCTTTGCTAGACTATGTTTATTCATCTCCAGATCTCTTCCCCACCCCATCAGCTTTTGTGTAAAGGCTAGAAAAGGATGGAACCAGATTTCTGAGCACTTGTTTTATGACCAGGTATTTTTTATGCCTGCTCTTATTACATCCTCACAACAGTTAGTGCTTTGATCCCCATTTACAGATGAGGAAAGTGAGAACCAGAGGCAGAAAGTCATCTATCCAGGGTCACATGATCAGGAATTGGACCTCATTCCAAAGCCATGGGGCTTCTCAAGGCCTGGTGCAGAGGAGTGAGACTGCCCCGGCCACAGCAGGTTCCTCCCACCCACTTCCTGAAGCTACCCCTTCAAAGAAGAATCTCAAGTCAGAAGCCCCAGGTACCAGCTCATCCAAAATCTTGCCTTGATTTTCTGACTGTTCCCGTCCAGGTCCACAGAGTTATCATCCAGGGAATTGAGGCTGCGGGGAGAGGTGATGGAGCTCAGGTTGTTGGCAAACCCAGTCCTTCCTATCTGTGGCCTCTGCCGCTGCTGTCTTCACTGCCGTTACCACCACCACTATTACCACCACCACCACACCACCTCTAGTACCACCACCACTATTATCGCTACCGCCATCATTACCAATTCTATCACCACTATCATCACAACGATCACCATTACCACCATCACCAGCCCCATCACCATGATCACCACCATCACCAACAACTATTCTGGAGGTGAGGGGTGCTGCTCACCTGACGTAGTCCAAGTCATTGGAGGAAGTGAGGTACTCGAGGCCCAGGTCTTTGGTGGGGAGGTTCAGCATGGGGTTGGCCCTGGAGAGAAGGTGTGGTCGGTGGCCATGGCCTTGGCCAGCTCATGAGGTCCCTTGCTTACCCTTTCACCCCTGCTCACCGTTCAGTGTTGTACATGTTAGTCCCAGGGATGGCAGCAGCTGAGGGCATCACCCCCGCAGCAGTCTTCCGGGCCTCCTTGGCAGCCTTCACGGCACGAAGCTTCCGATAGTAGCTGGAGGGAACCAGGAGGGGTCACACTTTGCCACGTACCCACTGAGTGCCCACTAAAGACCCTGAGATGTGGCCTCACAACAACCCTGGCTGGTGAGAGCATTAGCTCCATTTTATAGAGAGTAGAAAGAATAGCTAGAAGAGATTTGCTGAAGGCCACGAACAAACCAGATATGGCTGCAGGTTCTGTGTACTAGAAAGGGGAAAGGCAGCGGCACTTATTACATACATAGCAGGTACCAGGCACCTTGTATGAGATACATTTTACAACCTTGGGTACATCAAGGACTCTAGCGTCATGCTCATTCTGCAGATGAGGAAACTGAGGCTCAGGGAGAAGTGACTCACGGAAGATCTCCCAACAAGTCGCTGGGGATTGAACACACATACCTGATGCCTAAACCCAAGCTCTTTCCACCCCCACCCCTGACTGTCTTGGGTGGTGGGACAGAGGAGGGTTGGGGGCAGGGGTGTGGGGCACTGGAGCAGCACCTCTTCCGCATACACACAAGGGCCGTGATCATGATCACAAAGACCAACAGCAAAGCCACTCCCAGTCCTATGATGACACTGATGAGCAGTTTGGCCTGGTCTTCCTCCTGGCTCTCCTGGGAGCCCTGGAGAAGAAGAGGGGTGAGGGAGGCTGTGGGGCCCACCCGCTCCTGCTCCCTGTGCCCACCGCCCTGCCACACTCACCAGCACCACCAGCCCCAGCCGCAGCAGCTGCGTCAGTGCATCCTGGTCCTTCCGGATCATCCTGGCCAGGGAACCCGCTCAGACCCGAGAGCCACGAGCACCCTTGGGCTCCCTGCTCACCCTCCTGCCCACCCCCAAGGATAGCCCCACTCACACACTCAGCTCATTGAGTGTCAGGGCCGACCCGTTGGAGAAGACAAAGTAGGCATCAAGATAAGACTGGGCCTGAGCCCTGGAATGGCACAGAGGAGGAGAATCAGCAGTCCACAACCATCCGCAAGCCCTTCTGGCTACCATTTCTTTCCTCAGCCCAACCATGGGCCTGCCGGTACTCACCGAGCTGTAGAGTCTGTGTCCTGAATGTTCACAACGTAGACAGTAGTCCTGGTTGCCTGGGCAAGAGCCCTACAAAGAAGACAGGGGTCACAAGTGCTCAGGATAGGGGCTTTACCCAAGGCCTGTGGCCAGGGCTCTTCCAGTAGACTTAGGAATTGTGTAAATGAGAAAGACACACAGTGGATCTGTTGGTGGGTGAAGCAGATAGCACCTCTGTGCAAATTCGGAAAGGAAATCCTTTCCTCTAGTGCTTGGTGTGCAGAGTGCTCTTATGCAGTGCACAGCCTTTACAACTGTATCAACATGCAGCTTATTTAGGCCTCTTTCTGCTTTTGACTGGGCATGGACTTCTGGGGGCATGCAAAAAGGTGGTGCAGGGACAGGGACAAGATCAAAGACAGAGACACATCAAGTGTGGGTCAGGACAGAATTGAAAGACGTTCCATCCAAGTCTTGTCAGGGACCAAGGACCAGCCTCTTAAGCTCTGTTTTTTGTTTTTAAGTTGTTGATGGACCTTTATTTTTTAAGATTTATTTACATGCGGTGCTCAGAATCAAACCCAGTGCCTCACACATATTAGGCAAGTGCTCTACCACTGAGCCACTACTCCAGCCCCTGGGCCCTGTTCTTAACCACAGCCCCTCCTGTGCTCCTGAGACCTACGCTTTAATCTCCTCCACACTGGCGCCCACCTCCTCCTTTGGTGTGGAGAACTGCAGCCTCACACGGTAACTCTGGTCCACAGTGAAGAGCTAGGGGACGAGAGTGGGAGAGGGTGGTGATGAGGCACTAGGGACTCAGAGGACTGACAGAAGGCACAGGGGCCAGAGGGGAGGACTGGCACTCACATTCAGGGTGATTTTGGCTTCCTGTGCAGGACCCACGGAAGGTTTGTCCTGGGCCTGGACCGTCACTTGGTAAGTGCCTTGGAGAGTGGAATCAAGGTTGGTCACCAGCCTGTGGAAGGTGGGAGGACATAGCTCAACCTTGGAACCCAAGCCGGAGTCCTCTGGAACCCACCTGTACACTTCCCAGGGTAGGGACTCACTCACTCGAAGCCTCCCTCGCTCCCCCCGCCCTCGTCCCTCCAGGTGCTGCCTGCTGTTACTCAATGCTGCCAGTGAACACGTTGGCCTCCACAGAGGTGTCTATCCGGAAGAAGCCCTGGAAAGGGATCATGGCCCCATCCTTAGAGATGAAATCCACTTGGAGGATGGAGAACACAATGGCCCCATTGTTTCCTGAGTCATTGTCTCTGGCCTGGGAACAAGAGTGGAGCACATCTGAGGGCCAGGTCAGGTACCCCTCCATCCCCATCAGGGCTCAGAGGCCCCGGAGCTTGGTCTACAGAATCTCCATCAGCCTTTCCCAGACTACTCCAAACTAGCAAATGCTTTTTTGAAGAGTGAGCTTGTCCTGCAAATCCAAGTTTGCAGCCTGCACCCTAATTTAACACATCACTTCCCAGAGTCCCTCCCATGTAGAAGTTCTGCCCTTCAGCCAGGCACAGTGGTGCACACTTGTAATCAGGGGGACTTGGGAGGCTGAGGCAGGAGGATTGCAGGTTCAAAGCCAGCCTCAGCAACTTGGCAAGGCCATGTGTCTAAATACAAAATAACAAGGGCTGAGGAGTGTCTCCATGGTTAAGTGCCACTGGTATGAAAAAAAAAGTTCTGCCTTTCTCCCCCAACAACTTACACACTCACACACACACACACACACACACACATGCTCGTGGGCACAGAAATACTCAGATTTCCTAAGCATTGACTGTACCCTTCCTCCTCTTTGTTCTCTCATCTCAGTTCTTACTACGGTGAGTACGAATTTCCTTAGTGAACCATAAACTGCAGTGGGAGAGTGGGGGGCACAGACGTTTTTATTCATTTTAGTGCCTTTTAGAGGAAACTATAGGTGACACACAGAGCCTCCTTTCCACTGGCTTTTCTGTTCAGGATGAACAGCTGGTGGTCAAGTTTCAAAACAGCTGAGGTTTAAGTTTCAAACAGGCGTTGATTTAAAGAAAACAGTTCAAAGCCATGACTCCACTCACGGCCTTGGACATCAAGAGGCTGAAGACTGGGAAAACGGCTGTTTTAAGGCTTTAAAGAACCTAGAGTGGAGAACTCTCATCCCCACTTTATGAAAACTGAGACTCCAATAGACAGACTGTCCTAAGGGCCCCTTGGCTCCAAGTGGGCAAAGTCAAGCCTGGCCACCCCCTATACCAATGTCCCCTCCACAGCATAGGGGATGGCACCCAGATTACACCTGCCAGGAATCTCCAGCTTCTTGTGGAGGAGGGAAACTGAGGCCCAACGGGCATGGCAGCTGTCTGATCCCAGGCCTGGGGGGCCTCACTCCCCCGTGGCAAAGCCACCTCTGATAAACACCCACAGCCAACACCAGAACAAATTGAAAGCATTTGTATCATTTTGCTCTGGACATAATTTATCTAGAAGGAACTCATTTAATTTATAATAGGCTATGATTTTTCTCTCATACTCAAGAATTCTGGTATAGTCAGAAAAAAAACTAGCCTGAAAGGTGATCTTGATAGTCATGAAATTTTGATGAGTACTAAATTGAACAATTAGTGAAATTTGATCGTATCAATTAGGCAGGTGTTTGTTTCCATTCTTGGATTTGCTTTTTCATCTGTTCAGACCCATGCATTTCCTTTCCAGTGTTTAAACATTTTGGGGCAGCTGAAAAGCCTAAAGGGCCATGCCTCATGTCCCCAGGGGGTTTCAGTGACTGACAAAAATGGAGCCAAGGACTTACCCGGACAGAAGCCACCTGCTGGTTAGGTATCACAAGTTCTGGGATGATCACTACAAGTGTGAACAGGAAGAGGGTCAGCGGGCTGAGGCAGTGCCCAAATCTGCCCTCAACACCTCTGCCAGCAGAGACCCCACTGTGGCTACACCTGAGCCAGTCCTTTTCCCTTTCTAAGGTCCATTTGAGGCCCAAGGAGGGGATTATCTGAAGGTCATTCCAGGTGGCACAGGGTGTGTGTGTGGCGGGGCAGTGATAGGGTGAAGACCAGGGTGGCTGCTTACCAAAAGTTTGATTATCAGGTAGAAAATAAGGTTCATTGTCATTCACGTCCTTGATGGTAATAAGGAGGTTTCCTGGGGAGACAAGGTCGTCTGGCTCTACGCTCTGGGCAAAGGCCTGACCCCAAGGTCCTCAGCAAGCTCCCCACAGCCTCCCTCCCATGTATCACCCCCATTTAGTCCCTTCCCCTGCTCCTGAGCTGGGAGGCCCACGCAGTCTTCTCTGGCCTGAGTAAAAACTGATACAAGAGCTAGAGCTTAGTGGTAGAGCATTTGTCCAGCATGAGTGAGGCCCTGGGTTCCATGTCCAGTGCATCCATCTCTGCATGTGTGTGTGTGTGTGTGTGTGTGTGTGTGTGTGTACAGACAGATGGAAAACTAAAGCCTGGAGAGGACTTTGCCAGTGACACAGGTAGATAGGGCTGGAGGTAGGATTTGAAGCCAGATCTTGGGGGTCCCAGCCCAGGGGTCCACCCTATGGTGCCTAAGCTGCAGCCCTGCAGGTCAGATCACCTTACCATTGTTGCTGTAGGCCTGGAAGCGGGGATCTGTGGTGCGGTCATAGGCCCGCACGACCAGTGTGACCAGGTCACAGGCCTCATAGTCAATGGCCTCACTCTGATTGATGTACACAGAGCCATTGGCCTCCACAGAGAACCAGCCGTGGCACAGGCTGCCCACATCAACCCCAGCCTTGGTACAGATGACGTTCACTAGCTGTATCTCCAGTTGGGCCTCGGTGTCCACGTCCCAGGCCACGACCTCAGCCACCTGGCCATGCTGTGACCCATTCTCAGCCACAGAGATGCCCTGGAGTGAATCTTCATCCAGGACAGGTGGCTGGTCATTCACGTCCACCACAGTCACGTTGACTCCTGCTGTGGTCTTGTGCCCCTGGGGGTCTAGGTTCTCAGCACTTATGGTCAGAAGGAAGAAGGCCTGTGTCTCGTAGTCCAGGCTCCCATCTGAGGGCAGCCAGATGTGGCCCTCTGCCCTCCCAGACCCCAGCACAGAGCCTCGGATCATGAAGTTGTTGGCACCGCTCCCTGACAGACTGAAGCTGATGCGACTGTTGACTTCTGTCTGGTCGGCATCCCAGGCTTCCACGACACCCACCAGCACTCCTGTGGACAAGGGAAAGCGCTTAGGGGGACCCCTGGACCAGCCATTGGAAGCTTTGTCTGTCCTCGGGTCTCGGCACTCCCCAGGCTTTCCTCGTTAGTGTAGCTGTTGTGGCGGTTATGAGGCTATTTGGTATCAGAAGTGGGATATCGATATATATCTAACAAAATTGTGCTCTTTCCTTTATACTGCCTCACAAAATAACAGAATTAATGAGATGTTTACTGTATGCCAGGGACCGTAATAAACACTTCACACCCGTATCCTCGTCTAATCTTCACTGCCAACTCATTGCCCAATCATGGGGACCCATCACCAGTGCCCAGCCTGCCCTAGACAGGACTTACCTGACTCCCTCTCCTTCACGAAGAATTGGTAGCTGGACTGGCTGAAGATGGGCAGGTTATCATTGATGTCCTGCAGGTAGAGGTCCATGTGAGTTCCAGGGACCCTAGTAGACCCTCCACACATCCAACCTGAGAAGCCAATAATTCCTCTGCCACAGATAGAGGATGGCCTCTCCCTGGACAGCACTGCCCAATTCTCAGATGTGGAAACAGGCTTCAAGGAGAGTGAACCTGTCCCAGTCCCCTCCCTGGGGCTCCCAGGCATGCGCAAGCACCTCTGTAGTTATTTATACACGGTCAGGAAGCCCCATTCCCTTTTGTTTCTCTGACCACAGCTCAGGATACTTTGACCAGTGTCCACATTTGAGAAGGCAGTTCCAGGTCCCCATCTGTGTCCCTGTCTGGCTCAGTCTGACTTCTCATTTCTGGGATTTACTGTGTGGCACCCATACCATGGCTCTGCCCCTTCTTCCTCCTGTGTTTCCTGCCCTGATCTGACCCCATG
This sequence comes from Geosciurus inauris, assembly GCA_004024805.1. NCBI lineage: Eukaryota > Metazoa > Chordata > Mammalia > Rodentia > Sciuridae > Geosciurus > Geosciurus inauris. Next base: position 11,615 of record PVHX01011974.1, on the reverse strand, counting down.
ACACTAGCCCTGTGCTCAGGGGAAGCTGGGTCTGGGGTCCTGTGAGGGCCTGGACTGGTCCTGACTTAGATACTAGCTGTTCAGTTCTCACTTTCCCTCTCCAGCCAGGGCACAGCTGGGGCCCTCACGATGTTGTCCCAGCATGTGACCATCTCAATCTTCCATGATGTCCCCTCACACCAGCATGCGCTGAAGGGCTGCCCTGAATGCTCCAGCCCTTCCCCAGGGCTGCTCGCAGGGGAGCGACATCACAGGCATTTGCTTTGATATTCAGTTTTTCTATATAACCACAGGACCGACACTTGGAAAGCAAAGCACTTTTACCTTCAACTAGAAATATTTTCTTTCATTTTTTAATGTTTAGATGGGTCCAGTTATGTTGCCCAGGCTGGTCTCAAACTCGTGGGCTTAAGTAGTCCTGCTGCTTCAGCCTCCTGAGGGGCTGTGACCATGGCCACGCCCCGCTAGGCCTAGCGAGGTGCCCTTTCTGAGGAGACTTCCCAGGGGCGGCATTGCCGGCTGCGTGCGCACGACTAGCTACATTCTCGTGGTCAGCCTAACTCCCAAGAGGGGCCCAAAGCTAAGCCCTGAATCCAATCTCACTCCTTCCCTGCCTCTTGTGTGTCTTTGACCTCCCTAGGCTTCAGTGTCCTCTCTGCAAAATGGGGTAGCTCATAGGGGTGACGGACCCACCATCTTAGTAAGTGCAATTCTTTGTTTTTCCTTCTTTGTGGCCTTCCCTATCCCCAGGAGAGCCAAGTTCTAACACTTCTTCTGTTTCTCCATGATGCCTGTAATCATACTCTGTGGCCTTTGTAGGAGAGTGGTGATTCCCAGCCTAGTGGCACCCAGGGCTGCTATGTGCAGAGGTGCAGGCTGTGCACTGCACAACCCTGAGGGGACCATCCTCATCATTGCCATGGTAGAGGGGCAAGTTGTTACAACCCTTTTCCAGAGGAAGGTGCCTTGTGGGCAGGTGACAGCCTTTGAACCAGACCAATCATGTTCAAATCCCATTCTGCAATACTAGGCAAGCTATTGAACCTCTCTGTGTCTAACTCTCTCAATCATTGAGATGGTAAATAACCATTCCTACCTTGCAGGGCCCGATGTGCGACAGACACTATCAATGCTGATTGGCCACCTTTCTCTTTGCCTTTAGATGGTGAGGGTGGGGAGATAGGAAGGTTTCGAGTAGGACTTTGGAATGATGATAAAAACTAATGTTCCCCGAATACCTTCTGCGGGCCAGGCACTCTTAGGAACATCTGCACCGATTAACTCAATTAATCTCCATGCTGCTTTCATCTCCATTTCACACATGAGAAACTTACAGGCCAAGGCAGTTGGGTGGCTCAGGGCCACACAGCCAGCCCATGAGCTGGGACTCTCACCCAGGCAGCCTGGTGGCCACCTGCTGGGGAACACCCAAACCCGGCTCCCTGCCCCCGCTGAGCGGGGCCTCACCTCCACATTGATGGTGACATTGACGTCCGTGCTGAAGCTAGGCACACCACAGTCAGACACGCGCACCGTGAGCACAATGCGGCCCCCCAGGGTGGGGTCAATGGCCTCTCGGTCCAGGGGCCCCAAGTTTGTGAGGAGCCCTGTGTCAGAGTTTATTGAGAAGTTGTGGCTGTAGGGCCCAGGCAGCAAGCTGAAGAGCAGACGGCTGTTATTGGTGTCTGGCTCGTCATTGTCATAGGCCTGTGCAGAGAGCAGGAGTCAGACTTGAGCCATTGAGTGCCCCTGAATACCCCCACCCCTCCCTTGCAGCCTGATCTCCCCCTCCAGCACCAGCCCACAGCCCACAGAGGCAGTAATTGGGCCTGGAGCCAGTGGGATGCTGGCCAAATCCCCAACCTCAGTGTCCCTCCAAGAGGCTCAGATCCACAGCTTGCGAGAGCTTTTGAGGTCATAAGCTAACATCATTATTCATTCACCTCACAAATGTTTACTGTGCATCTACTACATGCCTGGCCTTGATCTTGTCATTGGGGATACAGCAATAATCAAGACAGTTCCCTATGAATCTGAGATGCTACTGGAAAAAAAGGTCATGGAGAAGTATACTACAGACATTCAAAAAATTTGAAAAATATAAAGTAAGTGTGAAGTTCAACAAGATTCTGATTTTCCCATGTTATATTTTCAAATAGCTAATTCTTCAACCAATGTGTGTCAGTGTGTGTACATGTGTGTTCCTGTCCTGCCAGGGCCCCAAAAGTGTCTGGTTTGTATTTGGGGTAAACAAGCTCATAGAATACAAGTTCTTCATGCCATTGGTCCTTTGCACATACAGTTTTCTCATCCTGAATGCCCTCTACATCTTTCCACCTGACTCTAAGCCAAGTTGAGGCTTCTTCTGGGTCAATTGTTTGTTACCTTTAATATAGCACAGATGACACTGTTAGGTAAAAGTCTGATGACCTCCTTGCAGTTGAGAGCTACCCATGGGTTGGAATTATGGTGAATTCATTTCTGAGGCCCTGAGGTCCAGCAAAGGAGCTGAGCATAGTAGGAGCTCAGTAAATGCCAGGTTATTCTAACTTGGAACCAATATTTTTCCCTCTTCTCTGTCCATTCCCCACCTTCAGCACTTCCATTTCAGTTTGGTTGAGATCTTACTTATTAAATGTTTCCTTTGTAAGTAGCCGGAGATGGTTCTTCCAAAAGCCTGACCCTGTTCATTTCTTGGTACTTTGAACTCAACCAGTTAATTTGTCAAGCGCTTGTCAGGACTCACACTGGGCAGATTTGAAATACTTCTGCCCCACGGAGCTCAGAGGCCAGGATGGGAATTATCAAGGAGCAAGTAAAAAGGGGTTTCAGGTCCAGAGAGATCTGGGTAGCAGTCCTAGTGCTGCCATTTGCTGCTGTGCAATCCTAGAAAGTCACTTAACCTTTCTGAGCCTCAGTTTTCTCCTGTGAAATGGGAACCATTAGAGCAACTGCTTTGCAGATGTTCAGGAAGCCATGTAGTCCCCAGAGAGATGGGAGGGCTCTGTGGCAAAGTGATTGTCATCTTTTTTTAAAAAAATATTTATTTTTTAGTTATAGGCGGACAGAATGTCTTTATTTTATTTTTATGTGGTGCTGAGGACCGAACCCAGTGCCTCCCGCGTGCTAGGCGAGCACGCTACCACTGCGCCATAACCCCAGCCCGTGATTGTCATCTTGAGGACCTGGTTTCCCACTTCTCATAAGACCACTTTTCAGAAGACTCAAGAGAGAAGCCTCTAAAATTCTCAAGACGAGGGAGGACATTCTCCTTGGTGCTTCTCTGGAGCCACGAGTGGGTTTTTGTCCTTTAACCTTCCATGGACCTCATTTCGTGTTTTGCTTTGGTATTAGGAAGCTCAGGTCTGAATTAGCCGCCCACCGCTAGTGATCATTCCAATTCCACCTTGGGGTCTACTCTTTGGGCTCTGAGTTCTAACTCTCTTTATTCCCTTTAATAATTCCATCCTTTTTAAAAAAAATTTTTTAGTTGTAGATGGACATGATATATTTATTTTATTTATTTGTATGTGGTGCTGAAGATCGAACCCAGTGCCCCACGCATGTGAGGCAGGTGCTCTACCACTGAGCTACCATCCCAACCCTCATCCTTTTTTTTTAACCCCCTTCTATTTCTTCTACTTTTGAGGGGGTACCAGGGATTGAACCCAGGGGTGCTCAACCACTGAGCCACATCCCCAGCCCCTTTTTATTTTTTATTTTGAGACAGTCTCACTAAGTTGCTTAGGGCCTCACTAAATTACTGAGGCTGGCTTTGAGCTTGTGATCCTCCTGCCTTGGCCTCCCAAGCTGCTGGGATTACAGGTGTGCATCACCACGCCTGGCTTCTACATTTTCATCTTGCTTTTTATGTAAACCCCCTCAAGTCCTTTCTGGAATGAGGCAGCGGTGTGCATATAAAAGAACAACATATTTTTGAAGATCTGTTTGCAAGGTCTTGTGCTAAGCACTTCACATCTGTTTTCTCATTATCCCCTAGAGGCCCTGAGAATAAATGTTATGATTATCTTCCCTTTATGAAAGCAGTAGGATCAGAGAGGCTGAACAGACTTTCTAGGGCCACACAGCAGAGCTCAGGCTCCATCCAGGGCCAGCAGGACCACAGAGCCAGGCTCGGTCTCCTCCCCCACCCCTCCTGCCAAGTCCAGACCAGTTCCCACCTGGATGGTCACAGAGACATTGCCCAACTCCTCCTGGACAAAGATGTTGTAGGAGCCGCTGACTATTGGAGGGTTGTCGTTGACATCCAGCAAGTTGATTTGCAGTGTGGTGGAGCCAGACAGGTTGCCACCGTCTGTGGCCTGCAGGGTGAGGTAGTACACAGCCTGCTTCTCCCGGTCCAGCAGCGTGCCATTTTTCACAGTCACTGTCCCTGAGTCTGGATCCACCGCAAAGAGGTCTTCCCTATTCAGGGTGATCAGATGTAGCAAATAGAATGACAAGGCGCCCTCTTAAATTTGAGTTTCAGATAAACAATGACACATATTTTAATATATACCATGCAGTATTTCCAACATTCTTATTGTTATGGTTTGGACGTGACTTGAGTTTGTCCCAAGTGCTCTTGTGCTGGAAGCTTGGTTCACAGCATAGCAATGTTAAGAGGTGATGGGGCCTTTAAAAGGTCAGGCCTAGTGGGAGGTGGGTTCCAGGACCCTCCCCTCACTCTGATGGCCTGTCTCATCACTGATCTCTCCCTCTGATACACATTTCCACCACTGTGATGCCATCCACCATGAAGTCCTCACCAGAGCCCTTGAACTTCCAGAACTGTAAGCGGATTAGACCTCTTGTCTTTACAAAGAATCCCGTCTCAAGTATTGTGTTATAATAATAGAAAACAGACAAATACACATATTTTTAAAAAATTATTGCTTGTGGGCTGGGATTGTAGCTCAGCGGTAGAGCGCTTGCCTCGCATGCGTGAGGCCCTGGGGTCGATCCTCAGCACCACATACAAAGCAATAAAATAAAGACAGTGTGTCCATCTACAACTAAAAAAATAAATAAACAAAAATTATTGCTTGTTTTTCTAAAATTAAAATGTAACTGAGATCCCTACATTTTCTCAGGCTACCCTAGTCCCATGGTGAAGCAGAGAGGTAGGCCAGAGTTCCGCTCACCCACCTGCCCACTGCTCACCCTAAGATCTTACCCATTTCCGGGGAGCAGGCTGTAGGTGATGTGGCCCCACTCACCCGTGTCTGGGTCTGTGGCCTATGAGGCAGAGAGATAGTGAGACACTGTTTGAACCCAATGGCACTTTCTGCCTACTGTGCAATTTATGGAGACAGGGCCCTCATGCTTCCTGACACGGAGGGTGAATCCCCACATAGTTGGTTTCACACCTAGAGACCCCACACATCTGACTTACATGCACACTCACATGTACATGCATACTTCCTGGATCCTGATGATGTCAGAGATCCAAGCAGGGACACTGTCCCCCAGATGCACCCTTCTCTGAGTCTCCCTTTCATCCTGGCCCAGCCACATCCCGCATCACTCACCTGGATGCTGCTGGTGACCACAGAGCCTGTTGCGCTGTTCTCTAACACACTGAGGACATACAAGTTCTGGGGGAACGTGGGTCTGTGGTCATTAATGTCTCTGAGCTGGATGGTCACCATGGCGATGGAGGAGTTCTTGCTGATTGAGTCAGTGGCCACGACCTGAGGACAGAAGAAAAGGCAGCAATATTGGGGCCTGACTGCCCGTGGCCTCTGATCCCTGGCACCCCAGAGTGCCCCTCACCTGCACCACCATCTCTGTCTTTTTCTCGTAGTCCACCATCTCTGATTCTTTCACCAGCACCTGCACGTCGACGGAGCCTGCCGCCAGCCCGGGGGAGACACTGAAGGCTCCTGCATCAGGGCCCCCCAGGGACAGCAGGAAGGTGCCGTTGCCGCCCTGTAAAGGTGGGTTGTATAGTTGGATCCTATGCCCTTTCCCACCTCCCCACCTGGGAGCTCCTGCCTCCAGAAGCCCTCCCTGATGAGATCCCATGTGAAGGGTGTCCTGAAACCATGGGGCCCAGGAGGCGGGGCTGGTTGGTCACCAGTATCTGCAAATGGGAGCTTGTCAGACGAAAACTTCCTTAGGCACTGCAGGTCCCAGAGCTGGGTTAGGGAGACCCAGCCTGGTCACACTCCCCTCACTCCCACGAAGTATTCCTATCTGCCTGGTTAACAAGCCTGTCACCACACCAACACCCAACAGCACCCCACTACCAATGCCACCCTTCAGTCACCAGCCACCAGCCTAACACACCCACCAACCCAGCACTACCCAACACCCTCCTCTGCTCAACCTTTGCACCAACTCCATATCACCTAATACCACCCAACACCACCCATGGCTATTTATGTCATTCAGCTCCACTCAAGGCGCCACCTCTCAATGTCAATCTTCATTCAGGAGGTCTCACCAATGTCACACTCACTCAGATCCCTCGGGACACAACAGTGCCCAGCACCTCCCGACACCCAATAATACCCCAAATCACCGACCCCCAACACCAACATCACCAGAAATTCTACTCCACTCAGCATTACCCACATCCAGTTCCAACCTCCTCTCAACCCTGCCCTTCCGTTCAACACCGTCTGGAATCGCCCTGCACGCAACTCCCCAGCTAGTAGTAACCCACCAATTCAATGTCATCCAACATTTCCAGGTATCACCCACAACTCCCATGGTCCACCATCTTCTCCACCATCACCCACAGTCACCATAACATCAGTGCCATCTCCCCCCCGGGATCTACCACTCACCCCTGCCATGTTCTCTGTCATTCCCTCGCCCACCATCATCCCCTGCTCCTGCCTCTGCCCCTGCACCTACCTTGTCTGGGTCATAGACCACCATGGTGAGACCTCTGATGGGGATGCGGGCAGAGGCATGCTCATCCACGTAGCCAGTGAAGTTGTCCTGGGCTTCTTGGGGTGTGAAGGAACAGTCTGGGAGGCTGCAGTTGTAAAACTCAGGTTTGTGGTCATTGACATCCATCACTCTTATTGTGACCCATATGCTCACCGTGGCCTCTTGCCCATAGATGTTGAGGTTACTCTCCGTGGCCTGAAGTGCAGAGCAGAAGCCCAAGAACAGAGGGCAGAGAACAGTGTTCAGAGAGAGTGTGATCCAAGGTCGGAGGTGTGAGAGTAGGACAGCAGCCCTCGCTCACCGTGACCTGCAGCTGCACCTCTTCATCCTCATCCAGCAGCTGCTCGCGGTCCAGGCTGCCCTTGACTGTGATAACCCCATCAGCTGCCTCAATGTTGAACCACCCGGGCCTCGTGGAGTCTAACCAGGAGGCAGATGGAGCAGCTGTTTCCAGTGACCCTGACAGAGCCCCCACTCTATCCCTTGTCCCAGCCCAGCCCAGCCCAGCAGGACCCCCTGGTTCTCACTGGAGATGCTATAGGTCACATGGTCATTGATGCCTTTGTCGCTGTCCACAGCCTCCACCTTCAGCACTGAGGTCCCCTGGAAGGAAGCCTGGTCAGTGCCTTCGACCCTTTCCTCTGCTTGTTGTCTCCACCGGTGCCCTCCAGGTCCCTCACACATACCACAGCTGCATCCTCAGCCACGGAAGCCGAGTAAAACTCCCTGACAAACTGAGGGTCCAGGTCAGGCTGGTCCACAACCGTGATGGACAGGAAGACTGGCGGGGAGCACTGGATGATGAAGGCATTGTGGAGGATGCCACCCAAGTCCTGTAGGGAGATGGGCTTTCTGTGAGCCATGGCTGTGGGTCCCTGTGCCTCTAGCCCCTGCCTGCACCCCCACTCACGCAGGCTTTCAGCTCCAGCTGATAGAAGGCACTCTTGTTATTGTAGCTGAGACTGCCATTGAGTATGATAGAGCCATCGTCCAGGATTGCGAAGAGATATTCACTGTCCTGAGTATCAGGGATGACCTGAGGCAGGAGACATTCAGGTTGGGCCCCTCAGGACAGCGATACCCCCAAGGAGCCTGCTCTGAGGGACATAGAGTTGAATCCTGGCTCTACTATTGACAAGTCCTGCAAACCAAGTTACCAAGTCATATGACCTCTCCTACTCGCAGTTTCTGCCTCTGGGAAGTGGAGCTGGTGAAACGGAGGATCGCATGAGACAACAGATGTGCCAAGGACATAGTTGTTGCCCAAGAAATGGAGTGATCCCTAGCAAATTTGTCTTTGAATTTTCTCACTCATTCCTGTTGTCTGTGTAACCTTGGTCAAGACCCAGAACTTCTCTGAGCTCTGATTTCCTCTGTGAAGCCAGGAGTGTGTTAGTTACTGGGTGGAAAGACGTTAGCTTTTACCAGGGGCTTGATAGTGCCCTGTGCAAGAGGGTAGGAGGAAGGTACCAGGAAGCAGGTGCCCTCCTTTGGCAAATGGACAAAGTGGGGCTCCTGTGGGAGCTGGGTAAGCGGGTGAGAGGAACGCTTGGGGACCAGAGCAGAGCCATGACTCCCACAGGGACCCTGTGGGTTGGCTGTGGATATGCTGCCCCCTGGTGGCCCTAGGAGCAGTCAGGGCACACATGCTCCCACAGGCCACACCTAGGGACTGCCACACTCACCTTCTCTATGTAGTACTTTACCAAGCCTGCCGACCCAGTGTCTTTGTCCACCGCCAGCAAGGAGAACACCACAGAGCCAACTGGCAGGGTCTGTAGGGAGGGACTTGTCACCCATGGGCTCAGATCCTCTCTACTACTCATGAGCTTCAGTTGCCTCAACTGTCCCATGAGGAAAATGTATCCCCATCCTTCCCAAGTGGGTTGGGCCTTTGGAGATAACCAGGGATGGTGTGGGCAGGGAGCACGACCCCACTCTCCCCCTTTCCCTACACAGCCTCGCCACCACCTGAACTGGCTTCTGATTTGTGGAGCCTGTCAGGATCAGGGCGAGGGAATATTCTAAAACCCGGTCTGACTATACCACTTCCCTGCTCAAACATCCCATGGGCTCTCTATACCCTACAGCCCTAAATTTCAAATGGCACCCAGCAGAGGTAGAAGGTTCTCTTTCTCTCTCTCTTTTGTTATTTTTATTTTTTAATTTTTTGGCACTGGGGATTGAACCCAGCCAGGGGTGCTTCAGCACCGAGCTACATTTCCAGCCCTTTTATTTTTTATTTTGAGACAGGGTCTCTGAGGCTGGCCTTGAACTTGTGATCCTCCTGTCTCAACCTCTGGAAGGTTCTTTTGGGAGGCCTTTGCTTCTGGACTGCTACTTCCACATGGCAGCCAAAGAGATCTTTTAAAAGCATGAATCAGACCACATCGCCCTTATGCTTAAAACCCTCCAGGCATTCCCCATTATACTCAGAACATGGTCCAGACAGCTTCCATGGCCTTCTGAGTTCAGGTTGCTGCCTCACTCTGTGATCTCACCTCTTCATCACCCTCTACTCTCCAGCTACTCTAATCCAGCTCATTCCTACCTCCGGGCCTTTGCGCTGCTATTCTCCTGCCTGGAATATCCTCTCCCTGGAGCATCCATCGACAGGCTCCTTCTTGCCTTTCCTAACCACTCAACCAAAAGCAGCTCCTTCACAGTCAGTTTCTTTCACTTGCCCTGTTTTGTGGTCTTCATATAACTCAGCCCCACACCTGTGTCCTTCACTAGATCATGAGCCCCTGCAGGTGGCAACCAGGGAGGCATCATTCCCCTGGTAACTTTGGCACCTAAAATAGCACCTAGCACATAGTGCTCCATCAGAGCCTGTCACATGACTGTCTAGACCCTGCCGGCCTGTGTCGGCCCTAGCATGCCTTTTCCCCACACACCCAAGTGTGTAATGCACATTCCCAAACAATGCTGTGTTTGCTACCCAACGACCATTGGGGAACCTCTTCCCCACTCTTGAAGCTCAAACTGGGACTCCGCCCTTTTGTTGAGGGAAGGCCCATGAGGCAGATTTAGCCAATCAGAGCATCTGTACCTTTACATTAGTTCAAGGATTAACAATGACCCAAAGTGAGCCTGTGAAAGTCAGCCATGGGGTTTGGACTAGAACCACTGAGGAAGAGAGACCTTTCCTATTGAAGTTGTGAAGCTGCTAGGATGTTAATCGGGAACTGCTAGGGGACATTTTCATTTTCGTTGCCATTTTAATTTTGGAACTGCTTCCTACCCCCACAGTGAAGAGAGCAAGAGAAGAAGAGCTAAGAGGTGGAGAGAGAAATTTGTTGAGGACATAGTTTGAGTACTTGGATCTAGCCATGGCTGAAGTCAGTGGTATCTCTAAATGTTTTGGATACACGAAAAAATCAAATCCCTTCTTTCCTGCTATAATTGAAAGAATTTCAATTCAGGGCTGGGATTGTAGCTCAGCGGTAGAGTGCTTGCCTCGCATGCGTGGGGCCCTGGGTTCGATCCTCAGTACCACATACAAACCAATAAAATAAAGACATTGTGTCCATGTACAACTAAAAAAAAAATTTTAAAAAAAAGAATTCCAATTCAATCTAGTTGCTTGAAAAATGTTGTTATAAGTATTGTTCGTGGAATTGCCTTTTTCTGGATTTAGTCCTTGTAGCTGTCCCTTCTGGGAAAAACTTTTCCTGATCCTGGTTACCCACTGGCTGCCTTGGGTCCTTCCCACTCTGAGAAGTGCCTTGGGATATATCCTTCCTCACACTCTGCCCCATTAAGAGAGATGTAGCTGGGCATGGTGGCGCAAGCCTGGAATCCCAGCACTTTGGGAGGCTGAGACAGGAAAATCGTGAGTTCAAAGCCAGCCTCAGCAATGGTGAGGTGCTAAGCAACTCAGCGAGACCCTGTCTCTACATAAAACACAAAATAGGGCTGGGGATGTGGCTCAGTGGTCAGGTGCCCCTGAGTTCAATCTCCAGTACCAAAAAAAAAAAAAGAGAGAGAGAGATGTTACCTCATTGATACTGGTGGAAAATTCAGTGTTCTGGAAAACGGGCACGTTGTCATTTCTGTCTTCCACAATCACAGGCATTTGTTTTTGCACCTGCAGATGAGAAAGCCCAGTGAGCCCAGAAAATATGGTTTAAAATGCCAGAAAAGGCCAGGCACAGTGGTGCACACTCGTAATCGCAGGAGCTCAAGAGGCTGAGGCAGGAGGATCGCAAGTTCAAAGCCAGCCTCAGCAACTTAGCAAGGCCCTAAGCAATTCAGTGAGACCCTGTCTCTAAATAAAATATAAAAATGGGCTGGGGATGTGGCTCAGAGGTTAAGCACCCCTGGGTTCAGTCCCTGGTACCAAAAAAATAAATAAATAAGTTGCAAATATAATACACAGAACTCCTGATACCTTGCTTCTAGATCAACCCATTGTTTAGTTTCTCTTACTCTCACTAGATTTTTCTGAACCATTTGAAAGTGAAATTGCTGCTATCTTTAGGTATTTTTTAAATTTAAAACGTGCCTGTCCTATAACAGGAACATGCAATTGAGCTTTGTTTGCCACAGTTGAAGGCTGTGAACAACCTAAGTGCCCATTAAAGGGACTAGCTAAAGACCCATGATGCATTCCTACATGAATATAGACATTACAAGTCTGTGTTTCTCTCCAAGTGATGCTTCTTTGCACAGCTGTGGTGTGCCAGCAGAAAAGTCCATCACCAGAGGTA
>PVHX01011973.1:0-61505 GCA_004024805.1 Geosciurus inauris | reverse complement strand
GTGGCTCAAGCCTGTAATCCCAGCACTTAGGGAGGCTGAGACAGGAGAATCGCGAGTTCAAAGCCAGCCTCAGCAATGGCGAGGCGCTAAGCAACTCAGTGAGACCCTGTCTCTACATAAAACACAAAATAGGGCTGGGGATGTGGCACAGTGGTCGAGTACCCCTGAGTTCAATCCCCAGTACCAAAAAAAAAAAAAAGAGATAGGATGGCGAAAAAGTGCAGATAGAAAAGAAAGGATAATAGTAAAGAACCTAAAAAGAACAATATACAGAGCTCAGTGGCAAATTGCATGCTTTAGGGAAGAGTATAAAAATGAGGAATGGTGGAACTGGATTCTACTCCCTACTCAGCCACTTACTAGTAACTTACTAGTAACTAGTTACCTGGGCCTCTTGGTCTCAGGTTCCTTACTGGAAAAGTAGGAGACAGGCTAACTGACCTTCACTGTCTCTTCTACTTCTGTAACTTGGTAGCTGAGGAGGCCAGATATGTTGTTTTAGTGTCTAATCGCTAGATTTATGGGTGCTGAGAGACAATCCTGGTAATGACTTTCTGATATCTAGGTCAGGCTTCCTGGTGCTAGATAGTCCAATTTTTTCAATGATTTTGCAACTATCTAGTTTCCTATATTAAATCCATTTCTATGTAAAATACCTAGGATGATTTGTGTTTCCTTCAGGAAGGAAGATCACATTTCACAAAAGTTTTGCCTGACCTGTTGATGTCACTGTATTTGTGATTTCACTGTCATTCTTGTTTAACTAATGGCTCACAATTTTCTTTCATGTTAGGATAATAAAATGAAATGTGGGAAATACTGTTAAATTCACATTCAACAAACATGAATTTTTATCCATAAAAGAGAGAGACAAACTTACCCCATTCAGAATGACCCTGTGAGCAGAGGCTAGGTCACATCCAGCTTTACTTAGGCACTCGGATCAACTGCAGAGAAGAGAGTGAGACAGCAGGTACCCTACCTTAAATTATTAAGTTCTTCAGAGCATCCTTTCATTCCTGTGTCATTGATCCTGAATGAGATGAACCTTAGAACACATCAAAGCCAAGCACAGTGGCACACACCTGTAATCCCAGTGACTCAGGAGGCTGAGGCAGGAGGATTCAAGTTCAAGACCAGCCTCAGAAATTAAGCAAGGCCCTAAGCAATTTAGTAAGACTCTGTCTCAAAATAAAAAATAAAACGGGTTGGGGATGTGGCTCATTGGTTAAGAGCTCCTGGGTTCAATTCCCAGTACCAAAAAATCCCCCAAAATAAAACAAAACAACAACAAACACATCATCCAAGGAGACAAGATACTCAGAGGAAAAGTGATTGCACTTAATGATGAGAAATAATTAAAAGTCAACATCATAGAAGGAATGAATATTTTTGTCATTACATATACATGCTAGAGTTATGTACATTTAAATATATTGTTCATATCAGCAGTTCTCCAAGTATGGTCTCAGAGTAGCAACATCACCATCATGTGGGAACTTGTCAGAAATACAGATTCTTGGGTCCACATACTGGAATCAGAAATTCTGGGGTTGGTACAAAATAATATTTTATAATCTTCTAAGTAATTTGAAGGGTTAAGAATGATAGAGTGTAATGATTTCTGGCCTTCAGTGTAGATTTACAAAGTGCTCCTATGGGTGTGATGATCTACTAGTGGGACTCTGGATGGGACCTACCCATACATGACTGATAGCAATGGATAAGAATTAGGTGTGGGTGATAGTTTAGGTTCTGGAGTTAAATAACTTACCCACGAACAATGGTTATTCACAGAGAAAAACATTAATATATGTTCTTAATTTGAAAACAATGGTATTACTTCATGTGGGAAACATTTGGTATTTTTAATGATACACAATCCTATGAAAATTATATATGAATAACATTAAATGAGATAGTTTGATAGTTTGATTTTAATAATATTAAATGAGATAGTTTGAAAACAGTTTTAGAGACTTGTTCTATGACTTTATTTTTCTTAACATTTTTTTTTTCAGTGCTGGCATCAAATCCTGGGCCTTGTGTGTGCTAGGCAGGAGCTACCACAGAGCTACATCCCCAGCCCTATGATCTTATTTTTTTAATCATAAAATATTGAGACTCAAATATATATCCATGTGATAATGTGATAATCTCTCAGAAACAAAACATAATATACTGCTCATGGTTTTTAGATGAAAGAAAATTAAAAATAATTTTACTGGCGAATAATTTTCAGTGACAAGTTATACCTAATTTCATAAAACTTTAATATATATTTTGCCTAAAACATATACAAAAGTAACTTAACATCCACAAACATAGATACAGAGAGGCCATGCTGGACCAACCTACCCTTTAAATAAGAATTCAGACTAATGCTGATTAATTTTAATAAATATGTAAGGAGCCATACCATCAAATATTGTAAATGGTTTTTTAAAGATCAAATACTTTAAATCTTTCAAAAGTAAATAGCCTTTTTAAAAAAAAATTATTTGTTGTTTTTAGTTATACATGAAAAATAGCCATTTTACTATTACCAAATACTAGTTCAGTGTATTTCACTATCATCAGAACTGGGAATGAAATACTTGGGGCACAGCTAATAATATTCAGACCTTGCTCACATTGTTTCATGAGAATCTACCTTTTATGAAGCGAGTCCTATCTCTATGAATAATTTATTCCCTAATCCAACTTGTTCTGTTGGTTAAAAATTTGAGTATTATTGCATAACCTTGTTGAGAAAAATAGAGTAACATTTTGAACAGCCAAATAGCTCTTTTATTCATTTTCGGTAATAATGTAAAAATGGAACCACAAATTGATTTACGCATGTGGCACTATTTGAAATAAAAATGAAGAAATCTCTTTTACAAGGTCCAATTCTTTAAGGGATTGTAGTAACATTCTTCTTTCTGTATATTCTGCTAATTTCTGTTGAGTTTTAACCTTTTTTTCCTTTTGTAAAATTTCCAATGGGACTTGTCTGCTTAAACAAGGTTTAGCTAGTGTAACATATATATTACCCTGAAGGAATACATAAAGGACAAAGAAAATAAACACATTAAATTGAGTAATGGAATGGTTTTAATGACTAGAATGGATCATTCAGGGATGTAGCTGAACTTCACTCTGAAGTACCTACTTCAACCATTCCTGCCTTTTTTTTTTTAATATATTTTTTAGTTATACATGGACAGTGTCTTTATTTTGTTTAATTATTTTTATGTGGTGCTGAGGATCGAACCCAGTGCCTCACACATGCAAGGCAAGCGCTCTGCCACTGAGCCACACCCTCAGCCCCTCATTCCTGCCTTTTTTGAGAGTGACTTGTCTTTGTCACAGCTTCTCATCTTTCTTGCATTTTTAATCTGTTCCAGAATTAAGGCTCCTTTACTTCTTCCAGAAACACACTCACTTCTGCTCTTTTCTAAATTGGAACCTTCCCCTCTCAGGCTATTTTCCTCTTGTACTCCTCCACTGTATCACTAAATCATGAAGTGCTTTGCAGAGTCCCAGCCTCCATTCTTTCACCACCTGCTTACACATCTCTTCAAAAGGTGGCTTTAAGTACAAGCATGCTGAATAACCTCTACCTCTTGCAGGGAAGGAAGGGAAATGTTACGAGGGAGACATAGATGGTTTCAACCATATTGGTGCTGTTATAGTTCCCCCAGTCTCTTCATATTTATGAACTGTTTTATAATATTTTTAAAAAGTAAAATCCATCATCATTATTGTAGTACAACTGTCATCCATGATCATCGAGTTGCCAAGATCGATGTCCCCCCACTGCAACGTTCTACTATATTTACTACTATTGATCAAATATTCCTTGTTTGAAAATTGCTTTCTGGCTATAAAGTATCATATGCATATTATAAAAATACAGACAATGCAGTGAAGAATAAAGAAAAAAACTTTAATTCACATTATTTATGCTTGTGACTTAGAGAAAAACACTTTGAATACTTTTTTCACTGCAAATATTTAAGTGTGTGTATGCATATTTCTACTTCGTAAAATTGCCAATTTTTTTTAGTTGTAGATGGACACAACACCTTTGTTTTATTTATTTATTTTCATGTGATGCTGAGGATTGAATCCAGTGCCTCACACATCCTAGGCAAGTACTCTACCACTGAGCCACAAATGCAGCCCTGCCATTTTTTGAAATGTTGCCTTTTATTATTAAAATAAAGGCATTTCCCTGAGTCATGTCACTATTCTCCAAAAACCTGATCTTAAGTAGCTGCATCATATCTAGTCCTATGAACATGCAATTATTTATTTAGCTATCCACAGTCATTGGAACCATCACTCTGTTGATTCTCCAGGACAACAGTCACTGGATACTTACCACATTCCCGGCGGTACTCAGAGTTCTTTGCATTTGTCATCCTATTTTGTCCTATGACATAAGTAGGTTATTCCTTATTTGACTGATGAGGACAGATCAAGGAAACAAGAGTGGAGTGGTTTCTATTTGCTAGTGCTGTTGGTGTCTTTTGCCTTCTTCATTCTTTCCTTCTTTCCTTACTTCCTGTCTATGGTAAACTTTCTTAACTTTACTGCACCTTCTCTGAAGACTGCTTATAAGTCTACACCTGTGTTCCCAACTTCTCTCCTGGTCTTCTACCCTAGAATTTCCACAAGACAACTCAAACTTGAGATATCCTGAGTTATTCTTTCCCTGCAAAATCTGCTTTTATTTCTTCCCTTCCCTGGTTTAGTTAGTGGACTCACTTTCCTTTTAGCACCTGTACATACAACTCAGGCAGCATTTTTCTTTGTCTGGTCAGTTGTCAAGACCTGTCCTACTTTTTTGATATTTTCCACAACTGTTCTTATTTACCTATCTTCTCAGTAACTTCTCAAGTGCCTTCTCCCTGACTTCTTATCTAGATTGTTTTAGTAGACCTTGAGGTCTACCCTGAGATCCCTCTCTTCTAGCGTCAGTCCATCCAATCATTGTTTTATTAATCAGACTATATTTTGTTCATACATTTGCACAAAGTGCTTTATTCCCTTAGACAAAGTCTAAATCCCTGAGTCTTGTATTTGAGACCTTGAATCACTGGAAGTACCTACCATTCTAACAAAAATGATGTTCACAAACATCTTTTGTTCTTGTTCTATTTGGAGTGTTTTACTCACCATTTCTCATCTCCATCCTTCCACTTCCTCATTTTTTATGTTTTGAGGATGCCTGTCTGTCAATATCCATTCCAACTATCTCTTCCATGAACTGCCTCATCCTCCACTTGGAACTAATCTCTTTCACCACTGAGACTCAATAATTGTCTTATTTTATGGACTATATGTGCTAGTCAGTGTCCTGTTACTATGACAAAATATCTGAGAGAATCAACTTTAAAGGAGGAAGGGTTTATTTTAGCTCATGGTTTTATAAGTTTCAGTTGATGGTCCTTTGGACCCTGACACTTCTGGGCCTGTGGCAAGACAATTCATCATGATGGAAGCTCATGGCAGAGAAACCTGTTTACCTCATGGTGGCCAGGAAGCAAGAGAGGAAGAGGAGAGGCTAAGGTCCCAATATCTCCTTCAAAGGTATGCTCCCAATGACTTAACATCTTTCTAAACTCCATCTCCTAAAAGTCTCACAACATTTTGGTAGTGCCACAGACTGGCAACCAAGCCTTTATTTAACCTGTGCATCTTTGAGGGACACTTAGTCAAACCATAGTAGCATATCACTATAACTTTTTAGAAATGTGTAATGTGTAACTTCTCTCTCCCCACATTTTTTGTTCTTGATGTCATAATATACATCACAATTCACATCTGTGGTATATTATCTATCCATTGACAAGTTATTGTAGCTATAGTTATTTTTAATACTTTTGTCTTTTAACCTTTATTCTAGAGTTAAAAGTGATTTATGTACTACCATTACAGTTTTTAAAAATTTTTTTAGTTGTTGGTGGATCTTTATTTTATTCATTTATTATTTATATGTGGTGCTGAGGATAGAACCCATGCTAGCATCGAACGCATGCTAGGCAAGTGCTCTACCACTGAGCTACAGCCCCAGCCCCCATTACAGCTTTAAAATATTCTGAATTTTACCATATGCTTTATATGCTTGCCTTTACAGCAGTTTTATATTTTTGTATTTCCATGATATTACTTAGTATCCTTTCATTTCAACACGAAGAAATCCCTTTAGCATTTCTTTTCTTTTTTTTTATTTTTCTTTATTTTTTATTTTATTTTATTTTATTTATTCAATTTAATTTTTTGGTACTAGGTATTGAACCCAGAGATGCTTTACCACTGAACCACATCCCCAGCCCTTCAAAAAAATTTTCTTAAAAAGATTTGAAACAGAGTCTTGCTAAGTTGTCTAGAGCTTTGCTAAGTTCCTGAGGCTGTCTTTGAACTTGCCATCCTCCTGCCTCAGCCTCCAAGCTTAGCTATGTTTTAAGCACATTCCCTACCCCCCACCCCACCCCCAGTACTGGGAATTGAACCCTGGGCTTTGTGCATGCTAGGCAAATGGTCTACCACTGAGCTACAGCCCCAGATTGCAAAGCAGGTTTAGTGGTGATGAACTTCCATAGCTTTTGTTTGTCTGAAAAAGTCTTTATCTCACCTTACATCTGAAGGATACCTTTGCCAGGTATAGTATTTTTGGTTGGAAGTTTTTTCCTTCAGTGTTTGGAATATATTATCCCACCCTTTCAAGGCATGGGTGGGGTGAGTTGCTTTTTTCTTACTACTTTCTAAATTCTTCATCTATCATTTTTGAGAATTTATCATAATCTAAGTGAGATCTTCTTTATATTTAATGTATTTGGGATTCTTAGGGCTTCATGGGTCTGGCTGTCTGGATGTTCATTTACCTTTTGTGATTTGGGAATGTTTTGGTCATTTTTATTTTTTAATTTTCTGACCCTCTTTCTTTCTCTGCTATTTCTTAGACTTCCACAATGTAGAAATTGGTTCAGCTGATGTATCTAATAAGTCCCATAAGATTTCTTTACTCTTTTATCATTTTTGTTTCTTTAACTGGGTAATTTAAAATGATTTGCCCTTGAACTTATTGATTTTTTTTTCTTCTTGATTGAATCTGCTGGTTGAAGTTCCCTGTGGAATTTTTTTGGTATTTAGTTCCAGAATTTTTTTTCTCTCTCTGTCACTGTCACTGTGTGTGTGTGTGTGTGTGTGTGTGTTTTATGGTTTCTCTCTATTGAACTTCTAAATTTGTTCATGCATTGTTTTTCTAATTTCATTTAGTTGTCTGTGTTCTCTTATAGCTAAATGATTATTTAAAATGGTTGTTTAAAATGATTATTTTAAATTTTTTGCCAGGGAGGTTGTAGATCTTCATTTCGTTAGAGTTGGTTACTGATACTTTACTTTGTCCTTTAGTCATGTCATGTTTTCCTGATTATTAGTGACCCTGTGTCCTTATATTGGTGTCTGCCCATTTGAAGAAGTAGCCATCTCTTCTAGTCTTTATAGACTAGCTTTGGTAGGGAAAATATTATTAATCAATCAATGGAGAGATTCTGAGAGAATCATCTGTTGTGATCTATCAACAAGTTACTGTTAGAATCTTCAGGCTGGCCTGATGCCTGAGTTAGCAGAAAGGCAAACTTTGCATTAGGCTCTGTAAAGACCAACGAGATGCCTGGGTCCATGGGTGGGGCCTGGATACTGGGTCCAGGGCAGCTGGCCTCGTTCCAGGGTCCACTGGTATGGACTGAAGTCTAAGTCCATGGAGCAGGACCTGTCTCTGAAGCAAGTCTTGAGTCTGAGTCCACAAGGATGAGGCTGATCCTTGTGTCCACAAGGGTGGCCTGACACAGGGTTTTTTGGGGGGCAGACTTAGACTTTGAGTCCACTGAAGCAATCCTGGAGCCTAGTTCCACTGGAGCTTGGGTCCATGAGGACCAGCCTGGGACCTGGAGTATGGGGGCTGGCCTGGATTTGGGGCAAGGCTGGAGTCAGGGTTTACAGAAGGCAACCTGCAGGCTAGGGCCATGCTAGCTTGGTGCTGGGATTGTCTTGAAACCTGAGGCTTTGGGGATGGCTTCATGCTGGGGTGAACCTAGAATCTAGAGCTGCAGGTTTTGGCCTGGGGCCAGAATTGTCTGGGGAGGTCCTGATGCTTTCATTTCCAACAAAGTCTGGTGCTTGCTTGACTCTCGCACAGAGAGCACCTCTGTCTACACTGTGCTGTATGGCCTTAGCGGAAGGGTATCATGGATAATGTGAAGCTGTTCTTTTTTCCCTTTTCAATGCATCTTTCTTATTTCTCTGCTCTACCCAGGTCCTATAGTCACTTGCTCACTGGGATTCTTTACTTTTTGTGAACATATTTTTTTGTATGTATAGTTGTTCAAATTGATGTTTCTGCGAGAAAACTATATTGGAAACTATTATATCATGTGTTGATGTCACTTTCCTCTTTCATCTTTAAAACCTTTTATCATTTAAGAGAAATTTAAGATTTTGATTTCTTTCCTTCAAACTTTCTAAATCTAAACCACACTTACCAGTTTCTCAGATTTATATTCGTTCCTAATATACTTTAAAGAGATTTCTTCTCTCTTTCCTAATCATGACTCCTTGTTTTGGATAAATTGCTGTTATGTTGAGCGTTCTCTTTCCCTTTTATTAAGGCAGTTAACCATTTACCAGCTTTATCTGAATTATCATAGAAAAATTTATTTTCTCTATAAAAATAATTAGCTTTCTTAACTGCAGTTTTATTCAGTAGTGCCTAAATTCATAACATTTCTCCATAAGGTTTTTATTATAAGGAATTTAACTTCTTTCTACTTAAAATCTTCGGGGCTTTGTAATTTTCTTTACTTTTGGCATTTTCAAATTCTTAGTAAATGACCAGTAATCCATCTGTTGCTAGATGCTTTGGAAGCCTCTCATAAGCTCTGATGTGATGTGATGTTATGCTGAACTAAAATTTATATATTCTTTGATTTCCCTTTTAATAGCTATTAGAAAACTTTTATCTTAGAGTAATAGATTATTGAATATCCAACATAATGTCTTTTTATCTTTCTTTGTTCATATTGTCTGTATTAACCTACTCCTACATGATCAGATAAAAGGAATTTCTGAATCTGAAGTTCTAATGGGCTACTAAATATATTTTTTCACATGCTTAAATATATATTCAGTATTAAGAACAACTAGTGATTCGAAAAATTGTTACCTGTATTCTTACGTTTCAAAATTTTACCAGCATCTATTGGTAGTATTTAAATTTTATTTATTTATTTATTTGCTGTTTTAGGTACTGGAGATTTAATCCAGAGGTGTTTTACCACTGAGCCACATTCCCAGCCCTTTCTTTTTTTCTACTCCAAGACAGGGTCTCACTAAATTGTTGAGGCTGGCCTTGAACTAGCGATCCTCCTGCCTCAGCCTTCCAAACCCCGGGATTATAGGTGTGCACCGTTGTGCCCATTAATAATCTGTATTTTCATGACATGGTTAATGATACAGAAACACGAGAGAGCCAGAATTCATGTGATCTTCTTTTAAAAAGACAATTCTTTTCGGGAGGAGAGGGGGCGAGTACTGGGGATTGAACTCAGAGGAACTCGACCACTGAGTCACATCCCCAGCCCTATTTCATATTTTATTTAGACATAGGGTTTCTGCTTAGCACCTTGCTTTTGCTGAAGCTAGCTTTGAACTTGCAATCTTCCTGCCTCAGCCTCCTAAGCCACTGGGATTACAGGCTTGTGCCACTGCTCCCGGCAAAACAACAGTTCTTATAAGGATAAATTAAAGTGATTTTTTATTCAAAGATCACATTACCTTTCATGTTTATTTTCTTTTAAAATACTATTCTCAACTCTAATAAATCCACACATAATAGGATTTTCTTAAAGAGGATCTTAATTAAATCTGAAGGGAAAAGGATATTGTTCTAGAATCAGAGTGTATAAGTTCCTTAATATATTTTCTTCTAAAGCACTGATCTATAAAGCCTGGTTCTGGATTCACTGTGGTCTCCTGAGTGTTCTGGAAATGAATGCCACATGTTGGTAATACTTATACTATGACAACATCTGTATTTGGTCTCTAGTTAGTAATCTGTTCATTGTGCTTATCTATAGGAACTCCCCCCTCCCATTAATTTTTGTGACTTATCTAACAGAATTTTGAGAACATAGTAAATAAAGGAGTTGGTTTCATGGATCTTAAAAAATATTTGTTTTGGGGAAAAAAAGCACAAGACCTACCATTATAACCAATTTTATATTAATTATGTGGTATTAATTACATTCACAATGTTATTCAACAATCACCACTTTTTATTTCCCAAAATTTTTCATCAGCCTGAAAAGAAACTCTGAACCCATTAAGAAGCAACTTTCTATTCCAACCCTCTCTCTCTTGTCTATTCTAGAGATTTCAGATAAGTGGAATAAAACAATATCTGCCTTTGCATCTGGCTCATTTCACTTAGCATAATGTTTTTAAGTTTCATTCATGTTGTAGCATGTGGCAGAATTTCATACATTATTATGGCTGAATAATATTCTGTTGAATAGATATACTACTTTTTGTTTATCCATTCGTCTGTCAATAGGCCCTTGGGGTTGTTTCCATCTTTTGGCTATTGTGAGTGATGCTGCAATGAATGTTGCCATGCAAAGATCTGTTTGAATTTGTTTTCAGTTCTTTTGAACTGCAAGCATGGAATTGCTAATAATAGCAATAATAGCAATAATAATAATAGCACAATAATTCCATGTTTATTCTTTTGAGGAACTGCTAAACTGTTTTCCATAGCGGCTCTACATTTTGCATTTCCACCATCCATTTTCAAGGGTCCAATTTCTTTGCACTCTTGCTAACATTTGATATTTTCTGTTTGTGTTTTTTTATTTGTTGTCATCCTAACAAGTGCGAAGTGGTATCTTACTGTCATTTTGATGTGCATTTCCCTGATAACTAATTATATTGAGCATATTTTCATGTGCTTATCGGCCATTTAAAAATCTTCTTTGGAGAAATGTCTGTTCATATTGTTTGCCCATATTCAGATTGGGTTGTTGGTCTATTTATTATTGAGTTGTTGGAGTTCTTTGATATTCTGGATGTTCAACCCTTGTCAGATGTGTGATTTGCAAGTACTTTCTCTCATTCTGAGGACTGTCATTTCACTTTCTTGATAGTGTTCTGAAGAAACAGGAGTTTTAATTTTAACAAAGTCCAATTTATCTAGTTTTTCTTTTGCTGCCTGTATTTTTGTTGCCACATATAATAAACCATTGCTGAATCTAAAATCATGATAATTTGCCTCTATGTTTTCTTCTATGAATTTTATAATTGGAGTTCTTAAATTTAGGTGTTTAAAAAAATCCATTCCTGAGTTTCATTTTGTCTACAGTGTAAGAGGTTTCATGGTTTTTTAAATCGATAAAGATGTTGATTTTAAAAATGCTTTAAAGAACCATTGCTATAATCAGATAAATATTTCCAAAATATATGACTTAAAAAGACTCTAATTGATTTATGGACTCCATATGTAAAATACAACCTTCAAGATTTTTCATACAGCAAGGTAAAGTATATTAAAACATGCTGTTATGCACCTTAAACATATGCACTAAATATATATATATATGTGTGTGTGTGTGTATATATACTTATTGGTACCACAGATTGAACCCAAGGGTGCTTAACCACTGTACCACATCCACAGCTCTTTTTATATTTCATTTAGAGACAGAGTTTTGCCTAGTTGCTTAGGGCCTTGCTAAGTTGCTGATGCTGGCTTTGAATTCACAATCCTCCTGCCTCAGCCCCCCGAGCCACTGGTATTACAGGCATATGCCACCATGCCAGGTTTAAAAATATTTTTTAGCACGAACCATTAGAGCTACTACTTGTCTCTAATTTTTTTGCTTCTTTTCATTTCCATGTGTTCTTGAATACATATTTTATTTATTGAAGTTCTTCAAAGGCAACAGGGAAATCCCAAACTATTTTCCTGCCAGCTCTTATCAGGAGATAACTTTGAAGCACAAAAATATTTTAAAAATAAAACAAAGCATCATTCTCTCTGTGTCATAGTCTTTCATTTCATGAGCTATAGCCAATATGAATCTTTACAGTGAGAATTCCTGCTTATAAATGAGTAATTCACAAATAAGGTCCTATTTTAAAGGGAAAGTGTAGGAGAATAGGGATGGTCTTAAAAAACATGGTTTGAAGAGGTTCCTACTCCCCAATGTCTAAATAGCATTTCTGGCTTTCTAGGACACAAAACATTAGGTATATTTCCACTAATATATTGACAACTTTAGGTGGAAATAATTTTTAAAAACATATCAGCATGGGGTTATTAGGACAAATTTAGTTGTTTTCTCGGAGTTGCTCTTTTAAGAAAATTTCTGTCTACCAATTGATAGGTTCAAAAACTAACAATGGAGGGAAAATGTTCATCTGGGGAGGGGAGAATCTCAAATCTTTAGCCATCAAAACTTCATTTAACTTTTTCAATAAAACCACTTCAAGTTGGATATGGTGGTGCACACCTGTAATTCCAGTGATTCAGTTAGCTGATGCAAGAGGATGGCAAGTTCAAGGCCAGCCTGAGTATCTGTTATGGTCTGGATGTGAGGTGTCCCCCCAAAGCTCACATGTGAGACAATGCAAGAAGGTTCAGAGAAGAAACGATTGGGTTGTAAGAGTCTTAAGACAATCAGTGAATTAATCCCCTGACACAGATTAACTGAATGGTAACTGAAGTGGTAGGGTGTGGCTGGAGGAAGTGGAAATTGGGGGCGTGGCTTTGGGGTATATATTTGTATTAGGCAAATGGAGACCTCTTTCTCTGCTTTCTGATTATCATATGAGCTGCTTCCCTCTACCACATTCTTCCACCATGCTGTTCTGCCTTACCTGGATACCTGAGAAATAAAGCTGGCTGCCAATTGACTGAGACCTCTGAAAAACTGTGAGCCCTCAAATAAACTTTTCCTCCTCTACTGTTGTTTTGGTCAGATCTTTCAGTCACAGTGTTGAAATAGCTGACTAAAACAACAACTTAGTGAGACCCTGTCTCAAAATAAAACATAAAAAGGGCTGGTGTTGTGGCTCAGTGGAAAAGTGCCGCTGGGTTCAATCCCCAGTACGCAAAACAAATAAATGAACAAAACTCCATATATATCACATGTCATGATTTGTATCATGCCCATCTTGATTTGTATATTTGATTCACATAGTCTCAGTAGCAAAACTGAAATAGGATAGAATATTTTATAGATTTATTAAAAGCAGTGGTTCTTGATCCTGATTGCACATTAGAACTACCTGTGGAGTTAAAGAAAACACACACACACACATATGTATGTATGTATATGTTTATATAGATACCTATGGTCATTGTGTGGGTGTATACTAATTAAATGTAATCTCATATATTTATCATACATATGTACACTGAGTCTATTCATATTTATATATATAATGAACATATATATTCTCATCACATATATGCACACAATGGTAATTAGGGGGTCACATATATACTGATTACATATTAATTAATTTATTATGTATACATATGTATATATTACCTACATTTATAGATAGGTAGATAGTGTTATGGTTCAGATGTGAGGTGTCCCCTTAAAGCTCATGTGTGAAAAAATGTGAGAGGGTTTAGAGGTGAAATGATTGGGTTATGAAAGTTTTAACCTAATCAGTACATTAATCCACTGATAAGGATCAACTGGGTGGTAACTGTAAATACTGAAGACAGATAGGGTATGACTGAAGGAGGTGGTTCATTGGGGGCATGCCTTTGGGGTATATATTTTGTCTGCGATGAGGGGAGTCTCTCTCTCTCTCTCTCTGCTTCCTATGGCCATGTTCTGAGTTTCTTTCCTCTGCTACACCCTTCCACCATGATGTTCTGCCTCACCTTGAGCCCAGAGCAGTTGAATTGGCCATCTATGGAACGAGACTTTAAAAACTATGAGCCTCAAATAAACTTTTCCTCCTTTAAAATTATTCTTGTCAGTTCTTTTGGTCATGACAGTGAAAAAGCTTACTAAAACATATATAGTGGATATATTATAGTTGGACCCCACCCTCATAGATTCTGATTAATTTCATACTGTTATAAGTCAGAGAAAAGGTAGGAAGGTGATCCTAATGTGAAACCAGGGCTGAGAGTCATTGTGCCAGATAAAAGACAAGACATGGGGAACAAATAGTAAAAATAAGTGCTAAAAATACAATTGTTATGGTTTGAATGTATTCCCCAAATTTCATGTGTTGGAAATTTAACCCTCAAAGTTCTGTGTTAATGATATTTGAGAAGTGAGCCCTTTGGGATATGAGAGCTCTGCCCTAATACATAAATAAATCTCTTCAAGGATTAAAGAATTGTTGTGGGAGTGGCTGTGGGGCAGGCCCAAGATGACTATAGTTAGGCTCCCTCACTGAGATTTCTGGCCCGCTATGTTTTAGTATGTAGTCAAGGTCATAAATGCCAATTCAGCATATGTACTCAAGGTTATAAATATCTGCTTGTGTGCATGCGCTCACTTATGTAATCTTTTGGCACAGTGCCTTCTTTGTTTGGCCTCTACAATAAAAATGCTTATTGGAAAGACTCAGAAGGCTGCTACTGCCTTCAAAGAAAGCATGTCTACAATCCTAACTGTGCCTCATATCCTTTTCCAACTTCCAGAATCCTGAGCCTTTCTCCAGGGTCTGAGCCCCTGTAGGATAGTGGCTTTGTTATAAAAGTGAGTTCTTTCCTGTTAGCTAACTCTGTTTCACCATGTGATACCCTAGGTAGGCTCAGGACTCAGCAAAGAGTCCTTACCAGCAAGGTGGCCCTCACCAGATGTGGCTTTCCACTTTGAACTTTCCAGTCTCCAGAACTGTAATAAATATATTTATTTTATTTATTTAAATTGTCCAGTTTGTGGTGTTCAGTTATCACAATGGAAAATAAATAAAGATAATTATGAAGTCAGGTAACTGATTTCTGAAACATGGCTTATTCTTTGGAACTTGCATATCTCCTCTACGCTTGGCTTCCTTTAGCCCTTCTCCAGGTGACAATAATCATTAATTTTAGCATAAAACACTCAGAATCCCATACCCAGAAACCCTCCCTCTTAAATGTCTGGTGGCAGGAAAGTTGGAGGAACCTTCAAATTTCTACTTCCTTGTCTGAATACCTGCACTTTCCCTAATGATTGGCTTTGGAATATTGACCTTCTTCACAAGAGAACTAAGCAAAGCCTATACCATCACAGAAAAATCATTATCTGTAGCTTCATATCTTGCCTTCATTAGACCTGCTTAGCAGCAGATACTAAAGGCCCTCAGTCTGCAGGCTGAAGCCAGCACTATCCCTGAACTGAATCAAATCAAGCTTAGTGATATTTTTGGAAGACCATACTCCCAAGTGGATAGGATTTGGACTGAGTCTTATTGACATTAACCTATTACTCCCTCTTTACCTGCTAAACTGGACTCTCTGAATACCAGAATGGGCTTTTTGTATACTGGGATTCAGCTTTGGAGTGCTCTCTTTGAAGTTTCAGTACTAGAGTCTGGAGCTGGCTTGTTCCCAATAGCCCTATCTGTGGATGACCTCCCTCCTCTCCTCTTCATGCTTGCCCAAGATAGAGGTCCCAGATTGCCACCTCACTGAACATGCCTGGACTGTTTCTACTCTCCACATCTTGGTCAAAATCATCTCATTAGACTTCTTAGTAAGGTACTTGAATTTCTTTCCCATTAACAAGCAATCAGAGACCCCAGAGGACTATACCCAGAATATGAATGAATCCCTGCCTGCATCAGGAAATAACTGGATTCCTCCAATTTGGCTGATGGGAGCTTCAAAGTACCAATGTAGAGGTGGTAGGATGGTATTGTACATCAAGTTGGTGAATAATGAGCATGTTAACTATGCATGTTGTATCTTTAACCGGTAGAGACAAAAAGTGTATGTGACACTGGTGTTGACGATAGGAAGCTGGAACAACCTGGAGACACTGGGCATCCAGAGAGTGAAGGAAAATAGGAACTTCCTGGAAAAGAAGTACAAACCAGTATTTAAATTGGCTATCTTTCTTCTGTTTCTAATCGAGGACTAGGAATTCAGGATTGGGGCAGGGCTCCAAAGTGAAATCTGGAGAACTGTGTTTGCAGTGAGAGACAAACCTGACTGGGAAGCAAGAGTTGATTACTTTTTTTTTTTTTTTTTGGTACTGGGGATTGAACTCAGGGGTACTCAACCACTGAGCCACACCCCAAGCCCTATTTTGTGTTTTATGTAGAGACAGGGTCTCACTGAGTTGCTTAGCACCTCACCATTGCTGAGGCTGGCTTTGAACTTGCGATTCTCCTGTCTCAGCCTCCCACAGTGCTGGGATTACAAGCATGTCACTGCGCCCGGCTGATTACATTTTTTATGCTTTTGGTTAGGCTCACTGTGAGGCCTTAGTCAATATCTTCTGAGACTGTTTTTGTGACTCATAGGAGAAAAGTTAAGCATATATATATATATAAAAAATACATATATATACATATGTATATATGTATATATATATATTTGACTCAACCATAAAGAACACACACACACACACAATAGTAAATGGGCGGGGCTGGGATTGTGGCTTAGTGGTAGAGCGCTTGCCTCGCATGTGTGAGGCACTGGGTTCGATCCTCAGCACCACATAAAATAAATAAATAAAATAAAGATATTGTGTCCATCTACAACTAAAAAAATACTTAAAAAAAATAGTAAATGGGCATGTATTTCCTAATTGTAGCTGTGACTTTCCAAAAAGTCAATTTACTTGGACATACCTTTCTTTTGTAATGAAGAATATTCCTTAAAAAGGCAGAGAAAACCTCACATACTAAAGCTGTGCTCTGTCATCATATAAAAGGCTTTAAGATGCATGGTCTGTCAGGATCCATGGGAGAAACAACCTCTGTGTGTGACTTAGTAAGGTGGTCACCCTTGTACAGTTGTGGGATTTGATGCGCTGGGAAACTGGTGTTCTAACTATGGAGTTGAGCCTGCAGTTAGCTATAGTTAACCAGACCAGCAATGAGGAGGGGAAATGGAAGTGGATAAGAGAAAGGATGATCTGAAATCTATGAAAATACACTGGAACCTGTGTCTACCTCACCAGTTCCAGCCTTGGCTCTGCTATGGGTGACCTGCAGGGGATGCTGGTGCTCTTTGCCATAGAACTGTACTACACTGGGCCAGGACTCAGAGAAGCTGATGAAAGATGTTGGTGGCAGCCAGGGGAGCTGTGAATCAGGTGCTGCCCCTGGCAGATCAGTGACAATGTACATGAGTTGCCAGTGTCCAGCATACACTCTGCTGCCTTTCCAATTTCACACACAATGTTTCTTGTGGCCAATGCTAGCTTGGAATTATAGAGGGAGGAGAATGTTGGGAAATGTAGTTAAAACTTTACAAAGTCAGTAAGGTATCAAGATACCACAGTGCAGTTTCCTATGGAGTTCAGAACAATCTACACCATTGATTCTCTTCCTTATTACTCATTCATCCATTGTTAATTTTTCTTTCATAGTTTTTACAGAAAAACTAAGAATGGAACCACCATATGACCTAACTATCCCAAGTATTTATTCAAGTATTTAT
Organism: Geosciurus inauris; assembly: GCA_004024805.1. NCBI lineage: Eukaryota > Metazoa > Chordata > Mammalia > Rodentia > Sciuridae > Geosciurus > Geosciurus inauris. Next base: position 43,828 of record PVHX01011973.1, on the reverse strand, counting down.
TCAAAAGAACTAAAATTAGCATACTAAAGTGATCCAGCCACATCAACGTTCATAGCAGCACAATTCACAATAGCCAAGCTATGGAAGCAGCTCAGATACCTGTCAGTAGATGCATGGGTTAAGAAAATGTGGTATAGATGCAAAATAGAGTTTAACTCAACCGTAAAGAAGAATAAAATTATGACATTTACTGGTAAATGGACAGAAATAGGGAATATCATGCTAAGTAAAAATAAACTAGACTCAGAAAATCAAGGATCAAAATGTTTTCTCTCATATATGTAAACTAGAGCAAAGAAAAGGGAAAAATGGAATAGATTAGCTATCATAAAGATATAAAGGGAAGATCAGTGGAGTAGAAGGAGATTGAGAGGGAGGGAAAAGAGATGGGGAAGAAATGAATGAATTTAACAAAGTCACACATATAAATCTACCACATTGAATTCCACCTTTATGTATATGTGGAAAGCACCAATAAAAAAATAAATAAACAAGCCAAAGGAAGACCAGTAGAGTATAAGAAGGAGAATAGGGAGAGGGAGGAGCGGAGGAAAAGTGGAGAGTAATGGGGACTGAAATGGAGTAAATCAAATTACATGCATGACTGATTTTGTCAAAATGAACCCAATTTGAGATGAGAGGATCATGAGTTCAAAGCCAGCCTCAGCAATGGCGAGGCACTAAGCAACTCAGTGAGACCCTGTCTCTAAATAAAACACAAAAGAGTGCTGGGGATGTGGCTCAGTGGTCAAGTACCCCTAAGTTCAATCCCCAGAACCAAAAAATTAAAAAAATAGAAATAAAAAAAGAACCCAATTACTATGTATAACTATAATGCACTAATAAAAATGTTAATCTTAGTATGTAGTAATAACAATAACAATAAACAGAGTATTTGCTGAAAAAAACTTCTAGGTATTTTGAGAAATCTATACCTTATTATAAACTATATTCACCCTACTAAGCCATAGTACACCAGAACTTATTCTCCTATCTAACTGTAGCACTGTATCTTTTGACCAACTGCTCCCATGCTCTTCTGTTTCTGGTAACTACCATTCTGTTCTCACCTTCCATGAGATAAAGTTTGTAGATTACACATATGAATGAGAACATAATAGTGCTTACCTTTCTTTGCTGGCTTCTTTGCTAAACATAATATCCTCCAGGTCCACAAATGTTGTTAAAAATAAAAAGGATCTCACCCTTTTTTATGACTGCATAATATTATGCACAAACATATAAAGAAACTGTGATACATATGTATACACACACACACACACACATTCATCCACTGATGAACATTTAGTTCAATTCCATATCCTGGTTGTTGTGACTATTGCCACAATAAACATTGGTGTGCAGGAATCTCTTTTTCACATTGCACTTTTCATTTATTTATGATTATTTAACTCATACCCCCACAATGCTGTATGCTGTAGAGCAAGGGTCAGCAACCTTCTTTATAAAGGATCAAATAATAAATATTTTAGACTCTCGAAACTACTCAACCCTCCCATAAACAAAAGCTGCCATAACAAGATGTAAAAGAATGAGTGCAGCTGTGTTTTAATAAGACTTTATTAAAAAATAAGTGGTAGGCTGTATTTGGCCCACAGCCCCGAGGGTTGACAATGACTGATCTAGGACATCAGATGTTGTTTATGTTGCTTTCTGTTATAACCTCAGTCCTTGGCACTTGTTTTATTCACAGAGAGTATCAAAAAATAGTTGTTGACTGAACGAATGAATTCTACTCATTACTGTACAAGTGGACTTCGGCCATTCTGACTTTCCCATATTTATTCAAACCATCTATCCTATCAGTAATACCTTCTTCCCAATCCAAAAATTGCATTTCACTTGTCAGTACTTCTGTTTTCCACTTTTTGCTGTGAATCCATAATCACCCAAGGTTCTGGTATTGTTAGGTTCTGAACTCTAACAGAAATTATTTTATGTACCAGTTACTTGATGAAATACATTTCTAAGAAACATTCCACAGGGCATTTTTTCCCAGAGTTTAGCACTTTGAGTCAAGCTCCCCTGGGTCCTACTTGGTTCTGGGAAGCAAGGGAGGGAAAAATTAGAACCAAGCTTAAGCAGTAAGTTGACGAAGTATGCTGCTGCATACAAGTCAATAAGAATGTCCTGCACTGCTACAGGATGTGAGAACTGAGGAAACTGCTTTTGAAAAAAATCGGCTTATTACCTTATATTTGGTTTAGGATAATACCAGGACATTACTGTTGTTCCACTATCCCCAAATATTTTATTACAGAACATTTCAAACATAAAGAAAGTGGGCGAGGCTATTTGGCAGTCACTGAGTTCCTTACTCATACAGAGTGTTTCTCTGGTGGGATTGCCTGAACTCATGTGGTATCAGATATGCAGGGAACTAGCTGCTCTGTTTCTCTATAACTGCTTTGACCTTTCCTGTGGTCCCCCAGCATCATCGATAGCTGTGACAATGTCCACACACTAATTTCAGTTTCAATCATGTCCTTTCAGTTTAATCCTTGATGATATTCAGAGTACTTCTGATTATACTTTTCTTGGGTAAAGGATAGCCTTGTGGATTTCCTTCTCTTCCTCTCTCAAAAATGGTTTTGGGGGCTGGGGTGGTGGCTCAGTGGTAGAGCGCTTTCCTTGCATGCATAAGTCACTGGGTTCTATCCTCAGCACCACATAAAAATAAATAAATAAAGATACTGTGTCCATCTACAACTAAAAAAATATTTTTAAAAAATGGTTTTGGAGGTTTAGGGTAGGGGCAGAGTGAAGGGATCCTTGTATTCATACTGTTTAAGAGGAAGCTTCTTTAAAGAAATCTTCCTGGGCAGTGCCTGGAAGGGAGTTCTCAGGGGACTTGTAGAGTGCTGGTAATGGAAAATTCCTACATTGTGATCTAGTTAGTTGCTTACTGGTGCATTCATCATGTGAAAATTCATCAAGTTGCACATATCACTTGTGTACTTTTATCTATGCATGTCTTTTTTAAAAAAAAAAATCTACCTTTTTTTTCCCTTGGTTACTCCTTCATTCAGATCATAAGGACATGAGGAACAATTTTAAAATTCTCTTGTGCTACAACAGTATCTTTTTTAAAAAGTTGTTTTTAGTTGCAGATGGACACAATATCTTTATTTTATTTATTTTTATGTGGTGCTGAGGATCAAACCCAGTGCCCCAGTTGGATCGAACGCATGCAAGGCAAGCTCTCTACCACTGAGCTGTCACAATCCCAGCCCCAGTATCTTTTGTTTTTAACTAACAGTTCATTAAGATATAATTAACAAAGTATAAACTTCAATGTTGAAGTGCAAAATTCAGTAATTTTTATTACAGTCATAGAATAACATAATTCCCACTATATAATTTCATAACACTTTCATCATCCCCAGAGAAACCCCATACCTGTTACTAGTCACTCTCCTATTCCCTCCTCCCTCGAACTTTGGCAATTATTAATATACTTTTTGTGTTTATGGATTTGTCTATTGACATTTCATATTAATTGAACCATAATATATGTGATCATTTGTGACAGGCATCTTTCACTTAGGTTATTGTTTTCAAGGTTCATCCATGTTTTATCATGTATCACTATTTCATTGCTTTTTATTGCTGAAAGATTTTCCATTCTGTAGACATATCACATTTTATTTATCCATTCTTCAGTTGGTGGATAGTTATGTTGTTTCCAGTTTTGGGCTATTATGAGTATAACTGCTACAAACTTTCATGTACAGGTTTTTATGTGGGCATTTGTTTTCATATCACTTTATACTTAACCAAATAGAAATTTCAAGACTTGGCTATTATAAGATAATCTTCCAATTTACCTCTTAGGTCAAAGAAGAACTCAAGATAGTAATTACAGAATATTTAGAAACATTATATTAAAAGTCTGGTATTACATCATAACTGCACTCAGAGGAAAATTCACAGACTTAAATGTTATTGCACTGAGAAGAATAAAAATAAATGAATTGAGCATTCATCTCAAGAAGCCCAGAAAGAACAAGAGCAACAACAGGAGGAACCAGTAACAGAATGGAAAGGGAACCAGGCAAGCAACAGTGTTAGGCAAAGACGGGAATGGTAGCTTCAACCTGACCCTGCAGGGAAATGCTATGGTCTTACTTTCCCCAAATAGTCCTGTCTGAGGATTTGAGGTGAGAGATTGTGTTTTCCTTTACGTTCTGCACAACTTACTCCCCTATCACCCATTGCCTAAGGGCCACTCCTTGTGACCCTTCTAGCTCCAGGTGGCAAATGGATAAAGCTGCCCCAGTAGATTGAAGGCACATCTCCAAAGCGTAGTTTCAGGTATAGGCACTGGAGGCAAAAACACTTGAAGGTGGGGGTGGACAGAGAACCCGAGAAACTGATCCAAGGGATCTGGGCAGAGCATTGACAGTGTCCACCTTGTGGTGTCTTCTGGCTCTCCTAGTCTTTGCAGAATTTTCCCTGGAGGACATGGTCCCCTCTTACCATGTAGGCCAAGAGAATACACGGAATTACAGAAGTTACTGAGGGGTGGCAGCTTGTGTAACTTACCTTTCCTGGCTTGGTTGGGTTGGAGGGTCTTCCATATGTGACTCTGCATTGTATAATCTGTGTGTTTAGATGCATACCTCTTCATTTGGCCTTACCATAATTCACATTGGCATTACAATTCTCTACCACACTGTCCATGTGTCATGGCTTGGGCAGTCCACCATATGGTCTCTGCCATGGGACCTTGTCCCTTGCCATTGTGGGTCCCAGAAAGCCTTCACTCTCTCGTCTCAGTTACCTTTTCTCTCTCCCCTTGATGGTATGGGAGAACTTTTGGGTTCTCTCTGTACATATTTGATCTCAGGAAAGTTAAACTCTGTCTCTCCACCCTGCCTATCCAGTTTTCATTTGACTTTATTGTATCTGTTCCTGAAGTTCAAGCTGGGGGATCCTGTGAGGCAGTGCTCCTCCTGTAGTGGGAAACCGTTTTCTGATCTTTTCCCTCAACTCTCCAACTTGCCCGGAGAGGAGCTCATCTACTTCCTCTTTTGTTTCTCTCCTTCCTAAATCCCTTCATATCAGAAGCAGGAAGTGTTGGGCATTTCCATTCCTATATATCAGGTCCTCTCTGCCTAGGGCATCCTTCCCTCTGTGCTTGGCCAAAGGTGGGTTTTTTAACTTTCACTATTGGACAGGGTCTGTGATTGAGTTTGTTTCTCTCTGGATAAATTGAAAGGGAGGATAAAGGAATTTAGAAATCCCTTTTCCTTTGACAAAATTCAGCTTTTAAGTCTTGCTGCATATTTAAAAATCCTATTTTCCAAGTCAGAGGCCAAATTATAGCTTCTCTCTTTGCATTCCTATATAACAATCCTAATTCCCCCCAAGGCAGATGGATGCCTCAGGCTGCCTAGAGAGAGCTGTCTCTAGAAGAAAGTGTAGAGAAAAACAAATTACTGTTATTATTAGAGCAGTATGATTCTGGCCCCAGCATTCTGATTTACAACGTTAAGGCTGGTTTCAGGTTTCAGATTCCACTAAATTCTAACTGGTTAGGAGAAAAAAGTGTTTGAGGCCAATATCTGTTCCTATTAGGTATCAATAGATGTGTAATCTGCCTCCTCAATAGTCTGCTCAGGGTGTGGCACAGAAGATTATAAAAAGTCAGCAATAACAAAAAAAAAATCATTTCTCACAGTAGACCATTATTGTTTTCACAGTAAAATGTAATTTGAAGAAATGGTGAACTTTTCAGTTACAGACTCCTTTAGTCACCAACCCAATAGCCTTTTATTGATTTTTTTTTTTCTCTCTTGCCTCAGGCTTTAATATGGCTCAGAATGGTACCATTACTGATCCAGCCTTCATTTAAAATTTTGCCATCTTGTTCTTCATGGGTATTTTTGCAAAAATTTTGAGTTTTAAGAGTAATGCATCTATGTATTATACATCTTGATTGCTGAGCTCTTTGGTACTTCTTAAATTTTCACCAGGGCAATTACTCCCTTGCTTCATCCTAGACCCTAAACTCTTATCCTCAAGATTCAGCCCTAGTCTACCTTCTCTTTTGTCACTAAGAGATTTCAATGTTTTCTTCAGGTTCATATATATGACTTTCTCCTTGCTATTCTTATGATCCTTACCACTGGAATTATCTTTGCACACGTTTACTTATCCTTTCTACCTCCTTCCATTGTAAGCCATTTCAGGTTAGAATCCTGTTTTGATTTGACTTGGCATCCTTTAACATCTGTCAAAGCTCCTTGTACAATAAACATGTATTTAAGGGGTAAAGGACACTATCTCATAAGGAAAAACAATGTAAAATACATTTTAAGGAAGATTTACACCAGAATGGTTACAGTTTCTTTTGTAAAGCAAGACACCTGGATAATGTGTAGACTGCCTTGGAAATTTACTTAGATCAAATACCTTATACTTGTATGATTCAGAATAAGTAAATGATATATTTCACTAAATTTCTGTTCTCTTAGCATACTGTGACAAATAGTAGACAGAAAAGTAGTAGAGAAGTATATAGGAGAAAAAAAGGTGGGGAGAAAGAAGGTTAATAACAGAAAAATAAATGTTTGCCTTTGATAATGTACAAAAGGGATAATCCACACTTAGAGACCTGAGAGTTGATTGTACAATTTATCTTTAAGCAATTTGATGTAATATTGCCACAGGACATGACACAGTAATTTATTTCTAAAATGTTAGATTCTGTTAGTATTTTACAAATCAAACTTTTGTTTTCTTCTTGACATAATTGATTACTGCTTTCTTTGGGATTCATTTTAAAGTAATTCTCTACTGCAAAACTGCAAAGAAAGTAGAAGTTACACATTTCTCTAGTACAGCAGCTTGTGTAGATCAGCACAGCATAATTCTTTATTTTTGCTATTGTTTTCTCTATCACTCTATTCATTGTAGAGAGAACTCCAGGTCACACATAGATCTTTTGAATGAAGATTACTTGGACATACCGATTGAAAACATCCCACAATCAGTAGTAGTGATTTAGGATATGAATCAGGAATTTGAGAGTGCTGTGAATGATTATGTGTTTTTAGAATACTTTACTTCCACTATCCAGTCAAGACCTTGGTCACATTTTCCTACATATGTGTTAGCAGTTGCTATGTAACAACCCCACCCTAATTTTAATATCTTTTTTTGTTTTTGGTACTGGGGATTAAACTCAGGGGTATGCGACCACTGAGCCACATCCTCAGCCCTATTTTGTGTTTTATGTAGAGACAGGGTCTTGCTGAGTTGTTTAGCACCTCGCCGTTGCTGAGGCTGGCTTTGAACTCACGATTCTCCTATCTCAGCCTCCCTAAGTGCTGGGATTACAGGCATGTGCCACTGCGCACAGCTCCAATTTTAATATCTTAAAACAATCATCTATTATTTCTTATAAGTTTATGGATTGACAGAGAGTTTCTGACATGGAACAGATTTTGCTGAACTTGATTTGGTTTATTCATGGGTGTGAGTCAGCTGGGGGCTGATTGGACTAGCAGCAGCCAAGATGGGAGCTTGTCTTCAGTCCATGCAAATGTCTTTGCTCATTCTCTAGCAGGCACACTTGGATTCATTACCAAGACAGTGGTATGGCTCCAAGACAAAGAGAACAGAAACATGCAAACTTTCTTCAGGCTTAAGCAAGGAACTCTCACACTGTTATCTTAGTTGCATTCTATGCATTCTTGGCCAAAGCAAGACATAGACCATCTTAGATTCCCTGGCATGAGATGCAAATTCACATGACATGATGCATGACGACAGGGAAGAGAATAATCGGGGTGGACTGTTTTTAGAATAAATCTACTATATGATGCATGATGTTCTCTTAATTTTCTATATTATTTGTTCCCCAAATTATTTGAGACATTTATGAAAAGATGCATTATTTTCCATAAATTATAGAATTTTTTACATAATAAATAAAAACTTCAGGTTATGTGTAGTTGGAAGAATTCTAAGGTGGGCCTCAAGATTTCTGCCCCTTGCTGTATATTATATCATGTTATAGTTCCCTCTCTTTAAGTATGAGAAGAATCTGTGAATATACTGGGATAGTTACTCTCCTGATTTGTTTATATTATATGGCAAAAGTGATAGAATAGTAATAGGATAATCACATTATATTAACTTAGGTTCTGTCTTTGCAGACTAGAGAGATTCTCCTTCTGGCTTTAAAGAAATGGCTTTCATGCTTTGAAGTGCAGATGGCAAGGAGCTATGGGGATCTCCATGGAACTGAGAACCATGTGCCACTTACTGTGCTAAGTTACTCTGCAGAACTCATTTGATGTTCACAGGAAATTGTCTTAGTCTATTTTTGCTGCAATAACAAAATAAGACTGGCTAATTTATGAACAATAAAAATTAATTCCTCACAGTTCTGAGGGCTGGGAATTCCAAGATCATGGTGCTGGCAGCCTTAGTGTCTGGTGAGTGGCTGGCTTCTGCTTCCAAGATGGCACTGCTGATCCTCTGGAGAGGACAAATGCTTTGTCCTCACATGCTATAATCTTACTTATCGCACTGCAGACCACCCAGACAAAATTGGCAAGGAGGGCAGTTTCAGAAAGTATAGTCATCTTGGAAAGGAGTGGGGCATGACAGGAATGTTATGTGGACAAAACAATAAGAAAAATGTGGGCCAGTTTTCCACACCATGAACCTGAGAGCAGTTACCAATATGGTGAGGCCTTGGCACAAGAAGCCAGAGAGGTTAATGAGTCCCAGCTGGCAGTCTGCAGAGGCGCAGCCAGTGGGATCAAGCTTCTCTCTTTCTAAGGCACTGGTCTAGCCCTGGGGTCATGCTTTAGGGCATTCACAATCACACCGTCTTATTTCTTGTCACTTCATGGTCCTTTTACTGGAGTGGTCAACATCCAGTTGATTGCCTGCTTTAGGTCCTGTGGGTTGGGTTGGGTTGGGTAGAGCAGAGATTCTCAAAGTGAGGCCCCTGGGTCTCTGAAGCTCTTTCAGGTGTTTCATAGGTTCAGTTATTTCCATATAACTCTATGACTTCCTTTGTCCTTTCCAGGCTGGGGACATTGGCAATGATGATGCAAAAACGACGACAGGTAAAAGCAAAAAGCAAGGCCGTGAAACCCCAAGTACTAGTAGTGTTTGTGTTCTTCATGGCCATGAGGCACCAGGGAGGTGGGGTGGGGGGAAAGCATGTTTCATATGTGAGTCCTTTATAAAGCAACAGAAATTATTAATTAAATTTCAACACTTAAGTACACTTAGTGGCAAAACGGCAAGTGTACAGAAGGTTCTACTGCTGCCTAGCAAAGTACAGTGGTTGTCTCAATAAAAAGTATTTGTGCAATTGTTTGAGCTGTGAGCTGAACTAGCCACTTTTTCATGGAAAACCATTTTTACTTCAAAGAACGACTGATAGGCTACAGTACTTGGCAGACATTTCCTCAAAAATGAAGTAAGTAAGCCTGTCACTTCAAGGGAGACAAAACTGACAGTATTTGTTATCAATGATAACATTTGAGCTTTCAAGTGAAAATTATAATTTTGGAAGACTTGTATCCACCATGAGCTTGACAGTTTCCCAATACTAGAAACATTTTAATGAGATCTATGGTGCTATTAACTAATATGAATTTCTTGCTTTATATAATGAAATATGTCAATATTTAAAAGTCCTGCATAACTCAGTGAACTAAGATTTTCATAATGACCAATTTACAACAGTACAAAATTGTGCATGGGTAAAAGACCCATTCAGACTGCAAAATAAAACAACTAATTTTAATGTTACATTGGTATTAAAATTTCAGGGGCTGGGGTTATAGCTCAGTGGTAGAGCGCTTGCCTAGCATGTGTGAGGCACTGGGTTTGGTTCTCAGCACCACGTAGAAATAAAATAAAGGTCCATTGACAACTAATAAATATTTGAAAAAAAAATTCATTGATATGGTTTCATATTCCACATTACAGCTAACTCTTAAGAAACTGCCACTTGTCGAGTTTTAGTATAATATCAAAAAGAATATCCAAAATCACCTTAAATGGCTATTAAAATACTCCATCCTTTTTCGGCTACATATCTGTGTGAGGCTGGATTTTCTTCATATGCGTCCACCAAAACAACATAGCAAAACATACTGAATGCAGAAGCAGATCTGAGAATCCAGCTGTCCTCTATTAAACCAGACACTAAAGAGACTTTCACAAATGTAAAACAATGCGTATTCTTCTCACTAATTTTTTTTGTTTCAGAAAACAGAGCAATTTTTCATAAAATGTTATTTATGTTAACATGTAATAGTTTTATTGTTGTTATTTTTAATGAATTAAAAAATAAAAATGTCTCAAATTTAATTTATAACATGGCAAATATTGATATACATTACTTACACAAAAGTTCTTTAAGGTAGTTCAGCTATGCTAACCAACAGACTTACACAGAAAAAGTAGTTCCAACAATATGGAAATTTTCTCTTTTTCCAGTAACATTTCAGAAGTCAATAGTGTGGGAGTGCAAGGCAGGCAGGTGGGTCTGTTCTATGAGTCATTCAAGGTCTTAGATCATCCTGTTTTGTTGCCCCAACATCCTTTAGGGTGTGGGTTTTAATCTGGGGACTATGAGTTCAGAATGTCAATGAACTTGGGTAGCATTTCCTTCAATCACAGGCAGCAAACAACAGCAGTGTTAGCAGAAATAATGATTTTCTCAACAATGGATGTCATGGGCATTTTCATAGCCCATTAATTATTGCACATATCTCAAGATTCTGTTTGTACCCATTACTACTTTAAAATCATGATGTTAGAACCCCTTATTAGGGGCTGGGATTGTAGCTCAGCGGTAGAGCGCTTGCCTCGCATGCGTGAGGCCCTGGGTTCGATCCTCAGCACCACATACAAAGCAATAAAATAAAGACATTGTGTCCGTCTACAACTAAAAAAATATTTAAAAAAAAGAACCCCTTACTAGATTTCCCTATGAAATACATCAGTAAAAATGTACATAGAGTACTGCCATATGTTTGTTTTAAAAATATTTTAATTATTGCATTTCATTTTGATTGGTGTCCTTTATAATCCATTGTATCTGTAGGTATTTAAAACATCGTTCTGCTAACACCTCCGAGGAAGATTAGCTAGAATATCAGAAGGGTACAAACTGATTAAAGATCACTGTTCTAGGGTCATGGTCAAAAATGGAGATAGCATGGAGAGTAAGAAACTTGCTCTTAATGAAGCGTGCCCAGCCCCTTGTGCTCACATGTCATGTAGAGAACTTGGGCATCAGGCCATGTCTGGTTGGAAAGTGTGGTTTCTAGCTGGAGGGCCACATGCCTTGTCCAAACTTGAGGGAAAGTGGGATAGGTGGATGAAATTGTCTCTTTTCTGTTTTTTTTTTTTTTTTTGTACTGGGGATTGAACCCAAGGGCGCTTAACCGCAGAGCTATATCCCCAGCCTTTTTTAATATTTTATTTAGAGACAAGGTCTCACTGAGTTGCTCAGGGTCTCGCTAAGTTGCTGAAGCTGGCTTTGAACTCCTGATCCTCCTGCCTCAGCCTGCCGAGCCACTGGGATTACATGCATGTCCCACCGCACCTGGCATCATGGTCTCTTCTCTGGGGCCTGCAGGGATTTGTTTCTTCTCAGCTGAGCTATCTGAGCTATTCCCACATTTTCTTTCTGCTCCTCATTGGGGCCTCTAGAGGCTGTCCTTCCTTCTCCCAGGAATGATCAGGTTCATTCTCTGATGGCATCCGTTGCCCCGCCCCTTTTGAGCAGTTACACAGGTGCTCACTCCTCAGGCAGTGTCGCAAATGCCAAAATTAACGAGATTGCATGTCAAAGTTAAAAGGCTGGAAACATCTCCCCCCAGATAAATACTTATTAGGAATAAATATTATTATGAAGAAAAAAAACTTTATGGTGGAGAAACCTGCAGACAGCACCTTAACCAAATGATCAACGTTAGTATCACCAGGAGTAGGACGTGTTATAGAAATATGTCCTCTGATGAGAAGGGCACATCATCTCTGTGGTGTTTTTCCTCCAAACCATATCCTTGATCTAATCATGAGAAAACATCCAAAAAATACAAACTGAAGACCTGTCATAGATTGGAGGTGCCTAAGGAGACATCAAAACTAAATGCAAATGTGGGATCCTGGATTGGATTCTGGAACAGGAAAAAGGACATTAATGGGAAAGCTGGCAAAATTCAAACAAGATCTGAAGCTTAATAAATAGTATTGTAGCAATATTCACTTGCTGGTTTTGATAAAACTATGGTTTTATAAGATGTCAAACCTAGGAAAACTGTGTAAAGGGTATATGGAAATCCCTGTACCATTTTTGCAATTTTTTTTGGTAGAAAATTATTTCAAAATAAAACATTTTTCTAAAAATATATTCATTCTTTATGCTTTTTATTGGTGCATATTATTTATACAGAATAGTGGGTTTGATTATGGAATATTCATATGCACAGAAAATGTAAGTTGATCAATTTCAGTCTCCAATACCTCCCCACCCCTCTGTTCTGCCCTCCCCGATCCCCTTTTATCTTAATGGTTTTCCCTCTATTTTCATGGCTTCCCTTTTTGTCCCCTCTGGCATCCACACATGAGAGAAAACATACAATAGTTTTCTCATAATATCAAACAAAATAAGTCAGATTCAGAAAAATGAAATGTTTTTAAAAGCAGCTATAGGTGCGCTGATAGGGCTGTCTTGTATTGTGCACTTGCTAGGGTTTTTTAAAAAAATATTTTTTTAGCTGTTGATGGACCTTTATTTTATTTATGTGTATGTGGTTTTCTGAATTGAACCCAGTGCCTCATCCATGCCAAGCAAGTGCTCTACCACTGAGCTACAACCCCAGCCCTTTGCTAAGGTTTTAATTACCCTGTGAAGGTCAAGGACTAGTGTATCTCTCTTCCATTCAAGGTTGATAAAAGAACCCAAGCCAGGTGATCTCCATTCTTTGGAGCAGCTTGATGAAAGCTGATGATCCAGTCAGGATACAGTAGAACATGTTCATACCTTCTCTGAACCTCAGTGTTCTCATCTTCAAAACAAGGGAATGTACTGCTTGTCTTACAGGGTTGTTGCAGGGATGTAAAGAGAGAGTTTCTAAAGCCTAATGGATGCTCAATATATTCCTATTATTATACTCTAAAGAGAAACCTGGGAAGAGGTCTTTCTACCATTTAAGTTCAAGGAAAGAATCCACATAAGAATTTATAAGGTGTCTCAAATATACCCATATGCTCCAAGTCAAGTTACCATTAGTGATGTTAGGGTCACTGTAGTGCTACTGGCTTTAACTGAACTTATAACACTGTTGGGGAACCTAATTTAATTGAGACACTCTCTAATTTGGATTACATCTTTTTTTCTATTTTAATTCCACATGCTTTATATGTCCATAAATTATTAATTTACTCACTTTGTTTGATGATATTCTTTTTTGGGCATTGCTCATCAGTGCTAACGTTCAAATATGGGTCTCAGTGGTTGCTGAAAGCAAAATGATGTAGGAAGAAAACACCCAATGACCCAAATCTCATAGAAATGCTGTTTTGTTTTAAAAAATTGTTGCATGATACAAAGCTAGACTTGAGTCTGACCAGTTTTACCTAATGCTTTTAGTACTGTTGTTATTCAATCTCTTCTCAGGAACTAGGAGAGTCTGGGATGTCCTTAGAGGTTGTCAGTTTTCCTGTTCTTCCATGATTTTTGCTATATCTTTCTGGAACAGTGCTACTCATGATATGGCATGAGGATTTGTTCCAGTTTGCCAATCCTTGCTGGGCTGTTGATGGCCATCAACAGTGAGTGTTCAGAAACTTGGATGGCAGTTCAATGGAGTTGCTTGATGTTTGTTGAATAAAATTAGAAAAAGGTCTTGTGTTTGCCCTTTCACTTTATTTCCCCAATTATTCATCATTATCATTATTTTATTTGATAAGTCTGTTACAGATTGGGAAAAGTACACAACACCTCATCCTTACCAATAGATAGAGGAAGTACTTACCTAAATCATCAGGTGCATCTGACAAAAGACTATTGCAGGTAATGTGTAATTGAAAGTAATCAGGAAAAAGGAAGTCATTTTCACCTAGCTCTACATATTTTGTAAATACATCTTGGCAAACATTACTGCCTGGAAGCCTCCGTGTGCATATTAGGAACATTTGTGTGAAATTCCCCATTGCTTGTGAATCCTTCGAAGAGTTGGTGTGTGGGTGTGTTCTCTAGTTGAGAACTTTGTCATAGTGGGCAGCATGGTAATAACTACCACGGTTCTCTCCTGACTGTTCCCTGTTTCCATTCTGGCCCATAATTTATCTTTCACATTGTTGCCAGAATAACAATCTTAGCAAAATATGAAGTTTTATTATGTTACTCTGATGCTTAGAACCCTCCATCACCACAGGATGAAGTTCAAACTCTTTATCCTTCTGGACTAGTCCTTCATGACCTGGTCCTGGTTTGTATTTCTAGCCTGTACATTTTAGAAAGATGATCCCTCCTTGCCAACCTCCTAGACCTTCCTGTCTTTGAAGAGCCTGTCCTAATTGTCACCCGATCTATGAAGCATTTTCTGGGCTTCCTCTCTTCGCCTCTGCCTAGGTAGAAGGCAGTCCTCCCCTATTTGTGCTGCCTTTTATTTTCTGGAACCGCATCAAACTTCTTTATTGAGTGTTGGAAATAAAATGAAGCAAAATCCAGATAATTAGCTATTCAGTGGTCAAGCTGAGATTTCAATGTTGGGTAATTCTCTTAGGAGCTACTCGCAGGGAGACACGATTAGCACTGATGAAGTTCTGGAGAGATGCCTGGGGTAGTCCCCCAAGCATGGACTCTTCTAAGAGGTGCTGCTAGGGGACTGGGTGGAGGGGACTCATTTCCCTCCTGCAGCTGCTTCCTGGCTCAGGTACTTCTTAAGGACAGCCCCTCAGGGAAGTTACCATTTGGGTAACCTCATTATGATTCATTTCACTGAACTGGGCATTCAGTTGTTTACTGAATGGCATTCTAACTGGCCAGAAAAACACCCAGTGGGTGAAGACTAGTATTTACTTTTATCACACAACATTTTGATTAATTAACCTCAGTGCACTTTTCTTTCAGATAACTAGGTTAAGAAGCTGCATATGAAGTTTCATGTGATTCGATTAAATGCAACGTCACGGTTCTAAAAAGGTAAAGGCCTATTTAAACTCTTAACTCATTCTGCAGCTGTAAATTAGGCATTTGGTTAAATATGGAATGGGTAGCCCCCACTGTAGGCAATACTTGGATTGAACAAACCATTACTTGCTTAAAATTCAATCAATGGATGTGCTTATTACAATAACTTGGTTTACTGTTGATGCCAGAATATAATTTATTAAGTTAAAAATGTATTCAGGTTAAATTAGCTTTATATTGCCACTCAAATTGCTGAGTTTTTCCATTGGATCTCAGTTGAATATTAGCAACCATCTGGTCCAATCCCTTGGGTCTTTATTTATTTTTTCCACGAAGACTCTGAGTGCCATAGAGATAAACTGGGTTGTCTAAAACCACAGCTATTTATTGGCTAAACTGGGCCCAGAACCTAGTTGATACCCATATTTCCTGAATAAACATCAGAATCTATGGCTTGACAAAGGCAATCTTCTGATTTGTAAATTTATTCCTTAAAAAACTCTTTTCTGAGTTATGTATCATATTTTGTAACATACTGAGCAGACAGCCTTCACTGATGGAAAGAAAATGAGATTGAGTCTGAACTGGAATATCTGATTTATCTGGGTCTCATGGACTCAACAGCATTGAAGGAGACTGTCACTGCATGATCTCAGGCTGCTTGACTAATTATTTCCTGGTTCTGCTTACCTGACTTTCATCAGCAGCTCTTTTCTGCCAGAATCCTGGTCTGGTATTATGCTGACAAATCATTATTCTGTGCATGTCCTTGCTAGAGGATGAAGAGTGTGGAGTTTGTAGAAGGCATGAACCTATGGTGGGGAGGGGCCAGCTGTTCACAAAATTTATGTGCCCCCTTTCTATAATGACTTGTGTGGAATCATTGCTGGAAAATGGACATCCAGTCATGAACTCCTACTAACTTTCTAACCTCCTGACTCCCATTCTTCGCTTTGCATCTAGATATGGCCACCAAACTAGTCCTCAGTAATGGAACTTGTGTGGGAGGATATATTAATTTCAGGTCAGTGCTTTATTTTCTCTTTTCCTTTTTGGTAACTGGATGCCTTAGGGCATGGTGAAGTCAAAGATGGAATGAACCCAGGCACCTGAAATACCAGCTAACTAGGAAAAGAGTCCTTCAGACGTGGCGAACAAAAAATAAATTTCCATTGTATTTGAATCTTTACACATTTTTGGTTTGGTACAGCAGCCAACATTCCTCTAAGTAACACAGAGCTTCCAGTTCTAAAAATAATTTGGTTCTACTCTGAAGGTAGATGCTCACCTAAGAATTACTAACATGTATTTTTACAAAATATTTAATTTAATTGAGCACGCTAAGTGTTCAGAGAGGTCTCAATTTTCCCTAAGAGATTAATAAAGCAAAATGGATTGAGACACTTGATGAAGCATCTAATAAACAAATTACTACTTGTCTAAATTTTGCTGATATCATGCTGTTCACTTCCAAATAACTTCACTTTTAATTTTAATATCCTTGTATAGAGGTGAAGTATGTTGTTCTTTGGATACAGACTGTAATTTTTATACGTTATGCTTATTTTCCAGTTGTATTTATTTGTACTTCACCTCTTTCCAAAAGAATTTGCAATGATTTATTAAAAAACAACTTAGCGACAATATTAATAAAATAGAAGAGCAAGATAAAGAAAAAGGGAGGAGGGAACCATGCTAACTGTAATTGTTTTCATGGTTGCTGTGACAGTGTCCACGTTCGATCTAAGCTTTTGGCAGGCTGAGTAAGAGGAATGCAAGATAAATTACACATCGACCCTTAGGAAAGAGGAAGTGTACTCTTGCCTCAGGGGAGGCAAAGATTTGTGCAGTCACCAAGTCCCAAAGAAGTGGTCCTCAACTCTTTCATCTCAGGGGAGTAGAACCTACCAGGCATGAAATCAGAATGGATTTGAATAACATCTCCAAGTTCAGTTTTGCTAAATGCATTCTCTATGTTATTGAAAAGGGAAGGAGCTGCTAGTCTAAGTCATTTTTGAAACCTTTTGCTTATTTTGATTTTCCACATACTTTTTGGAATTTAGGTAAAGTTGGAAGATGAGGACATTTAAGTTCACTTAAAAAAGAATAAGTTTCTCTGCTCAGGATGGAGAAGATCTGGACTAAATTGATGCTTCTAAAAGTGCCGTGAACAACGTTATGTCATTAGCCAAGGTGAATTAATATTTAAAGGTGATTGTTTTATCTTCCCTGGGAAGGGAATTTGGTTTTCTCAGTGTGTGAGCTTTGAGTTCTCATAGTCCGAGGGCCCATAAACTGGAATTTCTAAGGAAGTACCCCTATATTATAGCACAAGCCACCCTAATTAGACATTTTTAGGTACAGGTCTTTATAGCACAAGCCACCCTAATTAGACATTTTTAGGTACAGATCTTTTGCTTTTATTGTCTAATGTACTTTCATGTGCTCTAAGAAAATCAAAGCTAGAGATTTTTCTCATTAGCTATAATTTTAGGGACAAGAGGAATGAGGCCCAGATTGCGTACATGATCTACCAGTGGTCTCACTGACAGCGAACAGAGGGACCAGTAAGAACCCCAGTCTCCTGATGCTTAACTTGTTTCTATTACCTAACACAGGCCTCTTTCAGATACTAGTTCTATATTATTCAGTGCAATTCAGAAGCCTGCATTAAACATCAGTGATAGATCACCCCTAAGCTGTGTCTGAGCCCCATAAAATATTTATTTCTGTATTTCCTTTAACCTGGTTATTCCTATAAAATATAGATAGACAAAACAAGAGAGGTCAAAGTGCAAATATTGAAATAAAATAGAGATTTGTAATATTAATCTAATAGAACACCCATTGTGCTGTGTTCCAAATGGGTGATATAGTGTATCGTCCTTTCTACTCTCTGAAGATTTCAAAGCACTTAACGTTACCTTAAAACTCATTAAGCTGGGTGCTGAATCAGACATTGGATGTTATAACTTTTTTCTTATTATTTATTTAGTACCACAGTAGGAGTTAGTTCTCGGTGGGAATTGATAGCTCTAAAAGGATGAAATCTTTTCTTTAATGTTCCACAAGGATGAATACCATTCATCCAATAATTATCTTCCAAAGCTAATCAATAATAATATAGGAAAATATTTAAGTCACCTATCCAAGTTCTCCCAAATGAATAAATCAATGAAATAACTTCTAAAATCTCTGTAAATTTTTATTGTTTTAATCTCATATATGCTACCTTACAAGAGTAAAGGAATTTTATTGGTTCAGAAAGAAAAGAAAACAAAAATCACTTATTCTTTCTTACCAACTAAAATTTACAATGTCTTTTTGTGTTAGTCAGCCTTTCATTCCTATAACAAAATACCAGAGATAATGCAGTTAAAAAAAGAAGAAAAGTTTATAGTACCATACACAAAAAGGAGGAGTTGGTTTTGGCTAAGTGTTGAGTTTTCCATCCATGATCAGTTGACTCTGTTGCTTTCTTGTATTACAAAGTTCATCATGGTGTATGTGGCATTGTGATGGGAGCATGTGGTGGAAGAAGCTGCTCACCTCATGGTGACCAGGAAGCAAAAAGAAGGAAAAATAGAAAGAGCTGAGGTCCCAGTATTTTTTTGAGGGCATGACCTCAATGACCTAAGACTTTTCACTAAGCTCCACCTCTTAAAGTCTTCCATCACCACCTCCCAATAGTGCCAAACTGGGGACTAAACCTTTAGTACATGGGCCTTTGGGGGACATTCAACATCAAAACCAGAGCACTTTCTTTTAAGAGTTATGCATGGTAATGCAAATTATGTTTTTGATTTTTAAATATGGGAATATTCTGTTTTTGAAGTGATTATTTTATGTTGGCCACTGCCTTTCAAATATATTTTATTATTTTTATACAACTTATATAGTTGTTTTTGACTTTTTAAAAAATATTGATATTAAGATGAGCTGCTTTTTTAATATAAAAAATGGTTACCTGTTTTCTTGGACTGTTTTTCTTGATAGAAATTCTGCCAGAATTTGGCTCATTTAATTAAAAACAATCCATTAGAACATAGAGAAATAAATGGATTGTCTATTTGTCCCTGGCTAACTTTCAATATGAATAATTAACTGTTAATTATAGGCTTGTGTATACAGTCTAAGAATTTTTCATATTCAAAATTAAATTTTCAACCCTCTTTAAAATGACAGAGGCAAATGACATAGGTGCAGTTTTGAGTAATGATAGACTACACTGGTGAAAGCTACTGTGAGCTTTTTAGGTGCATGAGACAGGCTCAGATTCATGGAGTGTTTGATCTCTCTCCTTAAATGTGAACATATCTTCATTTTAGATGTGCTGCTGGATGTTCTTCCAGATTAAAATCAGAACACTAGTATATTCATTAAAGTGGCTATAGATCCCTGGACAGGGGATTTCAGACTCATTTCTTTATTATGCAAATTGCAGAGGCTGTGCTAGGGGTGAGAGGATTAATGAGTACAAACTGTTGATAACAGGTTCCAGCCTCTACTATCGTTTATTCACTTAGTAAGGGAGAAAGGGAAAAAGACCGAGGGGTCACTGCAGAGATCAACATAGGATTTATGACTTGGGCTTATTTTAAAAACAGGAATAAATAAATTAAAAAGAAAGAAGGAAATAAGACTTGCTCAAAATAGTATCATCTAAAGATGACACTATTAACATTTTGCTGCACATAGCACTTTAACACTATTAACATATGCTCTGTGCAGAGATGGTCTACAATTTTTTCTTTCAAAAATTGGATAATGTTATCTATGCCATTTTAAATATACCTTTTATTCATTTAACCTCATGAATTTCCTCTCTGTCAGTAAATACATCTCTGAAACATTAATGGCATCGTATTCCATCATTCACTACTCTACCATCATTTATTTAACAAAACCTTCAGTTTTTGGATACTTAGGTTGCTTCAAATTTTTCGAGTATAATAAAAAAATGCTGTGACGAGCATCTTTATAGATACATCTTTGTCCAATTAGTTCTTAAGATGAATTACTAGAAGTAAAGTTGCAATGTGAAAGCATCTCTTTAGGTTTTTGGTATGTATTGAAAACTTCCTTGCAGAATTTGTGCCAATTTATATGCCCATGGGACGTATAATATTTCTTTCCCCTCCGGATCTTGAAAATACCATAATTTTTTCAATCTTTGCTAACTTGAAAGAATATACAGATTTTATTTTTAATTGCGATTTCTTTTATTTTTAAAGATTGTATAAATTAATACATTTATCTTTTTCTTAGTGATCTTAAGGCACTCTCTGATGTTGAGGGCAAGAACTCTACATCTGTCATATGTACTGCAAGTATTTTCCCCAAGTTTTCCACTTGATTTTTACCTTTGCTTATGATATTTTTGGTGGGGGAGGTGTGGGAGGTGCTACGGATTTAACTCAGAGTGACTTACCTCTGAGCTACAACCCTAGACCTTTTTATTTTTATTTTTTTTATTGTGAGACAGAATTTCACTACGTTGCTTAGAGCTCACTAAGTTGCTGAGGCTGGCCTTGAACTTGTGATTCTCCTGCCTCAGCCTTCCAAGCTGCTGGAATTATAGTTTCACCATGCCTGGCCTGATGGTATTATTTGATGTGTAGACTAATTCATTCATTCATTCATTCATTTATTCATTCATTCATTTTTGGCAACCGGGATTGAACTTAACCACTGAGTCACATCCTCAGCCTTTTTGTATTTTATTTAGAGACAGGGTCTCACTTGCTTAGGGATTTGCTAACTTGCTGAAGCTGGCTTTGAACTCATGATCCTCCTGCCTCAGCATCCCAAATTGCTGGGATTATAGGTGTGTGCCACCACACTCAGCTCTGAAAGTTTTATTTTTTAACATAGTCATACTTTTTAGTTTTTTCTCTTTTGGTTTTTACTTTTGGTATTATACTTTGAAAAGCATAACATCATTTAAAAATATTTTCCTGAAATTCATCTAATGGTTTACCTTTTTATATTTAACCTTTAAATTATGAAATATTTCACACACAAAAACTGGTATGAGGGGTAATATAAGAGGTAGTATATGCCATGGTAAAGACCACAGATTATGAGCCAGATTTCTAGGAGTGGGTTGGTTTTAAAATAAGTCCACAATTTTTTTTTTGATGTGTTCCCTTCAAATGATGGAATATATTTCCCTCCCCTTAAATATGGGCTTACCTTTGTGATTTGCTTTCAATGAGTTGACTATTCTGGAAATTATGGAGTGTACTTTCTGATGCTAGGTCATAAAAGGCATTGGGGTCCCCCCTACTGTGGACTTCTTACTATGGGGAAAGCTAGTTGCCATACTGTGAGGCCATTCAGTCTCTAAAGGGGGGTCCACATGATGGGCAACTGAGGCCTCCTTCTAGCAGCCAGCAAGAAGCTACTGGAGACTTCAGACAAATACCTGCATTAACATAGGTGGGTGCAGGTGGAACCCTCAGTCCCACCGTGCCTTCAGATGCTTGAAGCCCTGGCTGACATATTGGCTGAGGTATCTTGAGACAACTTGAAGTAGAACAATATGTCTAAGCTCCTTTTGGATTCCTGATTCTCATAAGCTGTATTAGATAATACATGTTTGTCGTTTAAACCTGCTAAGTTTGGGGGGTCATTTGTTTGTAGAATAGATGACTACTACAATAGGCATAAATCTTCAAAGTATGAGGTCATATGTCCCTATGCCTTCGTTTCCTTATTTAATAATAGAGAAAATAATAGAGGTGTCTTTATAAAATAGTTTTGAAATTCAAGTAAATTAACATATATGTAGTACTTATAGCAATACCTCATATGTAGTGAGCTAAAAGTTTTACTATTGAACAGCAAATACCCAATCTATTCCCATCCACGTTCAGAAATAAAAATGTTGCCGGGTATAGTGGTGCATGCCTGCAATCGCAGCAATCTGGGAGGCTGAGGCAGGAGTATTGCAAGCAAAAGGCAAGCCTCAGCAACTTAGTAAGACCTTGACACAGAATGAAAAATAAAAAGGACTGGGGATGTAGCTCAGAGGTAGAGAACCCCTGAGTTCAATCCCCAGTCTCTCTCTCTCTTTCTCTCTCTCTCTCTCACACACACCCCTACACAAACATGAAATAAAATGTTATTAATAGACTTGAAAATTCATTATGTCCCTTCTCATATGTATGTAATTGTTATGGTTTGGATATGAGGTGTCCCCCAAAAGATCAATTGTGAGACAGTGCAAGAAGTTTCATAGGAGAAATGATTGGATTGTGAGAGTCTTAACCCAATCAGTGAATTAATCCCTGATGGGATTAACTGTGTGGTAGCTGGAGGCAGGTGGGGTGTGGCTATGGGGTACATATTTTGTATCTGGAGCTGGAGTCTCCTCCTCCCCCCCCTCCCCCTCCTCCCCCTTCTTTTGGTACCACGGATTGAACTCAGAGGTACTCGACCACCACTAAGCCACATCTCCAGCCCTATTTTGTATTTCATTTAGTGACAGTGTCTCGCAGTTGCTGAGGCTGGCTTTGCACTCATGATCCTCCTGTCTCAGCCTCCCAAAGTGCTAGACTTAAAGGTGTGTGCTACCTCGCAGGTTTCTCTCTGCTTCTTGATCACCATGATGTGAGCTGCTTCCTTCTGTCACACACTCCGCCATGATGTTCTGCCTGACCTTGAGCCCCGAGAAATGGAGCTGGCTTTCTCTGGACTAAGACCTCTGAAACCCTGAGTCCTCAAATAAACTTTTCCTCCCCTACAGTTGTGCTGGTCAGATCCTTTAGTCACAGCAGCAAAAAAGCTGACTAAAACAATAATTAACTGTTTAAACAGTTAGAACTTATTTTGGTCATGGAATGAGATAAGAATTCAGTAAAATTTCCCTCTAGGAAGATAGCTAAGATTCTCAGCATAATTTGATTAATCATCCATACCCATTGATTTTAAGATTACTATTTCAATGTACTTACCACTTACTTGTATTTTTATTTGTTTTGGATGTTCTGCCATCAAACACTTGCCTTTCAAATTATTTTCACTTCATAGTATATTCTGAGAACACACATTCTCCTTCCTTCTCAGGTTAGAAATCCTCTTCTCTTGTCATCCCTACCTCTTGTTATTCATGCGCCTGTATAATTTCCTTCCCTTAAGTGTGGGCTGGATTACTGACTCTCTAGTGAATAAAATGTAATAAAGGTGATGATATGTCACTTCTGAGATTAGTTTACAAGAAGATTGTGGCTTCTCTCTTGTTTCCTTGTTTTGAGAGAAAATTGTTGTAAGCTGTCCTTTGGAGAGCTTCCTGGGGCCAGGAACAAACAACCACTGAGGAAATGAGAACCCCAGTCTGACAGCTTGGGAAGAACTGCATCCTTCCAATAAGCATGTGCATGTGCTTACAAGTGGATCCTACCCCAGTCAAGCCTTCACATGAGACCACAGCCCCAACCTGAGACCTTGACAGAAACCTTAGGAAGGAATGTGAGCCAGAAGTATCAATCTAAAGCTTGCATTCTTGATTCACAGAACCCAAAATAGTAAAATTTGTTGTTTTAAGCTGCTAAATTTGGAAGTAATTTGTTACACAGCAATAAATAACTAATACAATTATTCTTTTTAATGCTTTTCTGCGTGTTGTTTTCTCTTTATCCTTTCACATGAATATGATTTTATTTTACTCCAAAATCTTCTTAAGAGGATTTTAACTGGCCTTACATAATATTTGTGAATCATTGTGGGGTCATATGATATATCTACAATGAGTTTTTTGATATCAGACAGCAGTGTTCCATTCAAATTACTCAAGGCTTCCTTCATGTGCCTCAAAAATTTGAGTTTTCTTTATATATATTTCTTATTAAGTTTATTCTTAGCTATTTTGTACTTTTCATTGGTACTATGAATGGGAATAATTTCTACTTGATTATTGTTTGTATGTAGGAAATTAATTGAATTTTGTACATTTTCCCAGTAATCTACCACTTAATTGAATTCTATTATTAGTTCTCATTTTTTTCCATTGTGTCTCTTGGGTTTTCTATATAGATAATGATCCACTATTCTTTTTTAAATGAATGTAAAGGTACTGAGCAGAGAATCAAATGGTATGTATGCTTGTGTATATCTCCATGTACATATACCATATGCAAACAGATGACAATGTAGAGCCAAGAATTTGAAAAAAATTTTTAAAAAGCTGTGTTTTACTAATTACTCTCAGAGCTTCATCTAGCATAGTTCCTAGAAAAGAGAAGTTTTTATGAGGTGGTGATTGAATGAATGAATGAACAATGACCTTTGGTCCCCCTGGTTTGGTTCCCTTAGTTCCACTTTAATGTCCTCTGAGCCAGCTCATAATGAGGTTCTACTATGTCCTGAGCTGAACCCATATATACGACATCTACTAAGCCCCTAGCACTCCTCTAATGTGATTTTAATAAGTGCATTATTTGCCCTAAAGAACCATGGCCTATTGGGAGAGAGATTAAAAGTTCACAAGTAATCATTAGTGAATATATTAATGCTAACTTATGTGGTACATAAACTAGGCAAATATACCTCCCTTTTGAACAGTGCTCATGTAGAGGATTCTGGTGTACAATGAACTAAGCAAGTTATAGAACAATGTGGTTATTGTGGGTGGGGAGTCAGCTTCCTATGTGAAAGAGAAAATTATGTGCTCAATCCAAAGTACAAAAGACATGAACAAAACCAATCAACAAACATGAAAACTGGAAGGACAGAAAGTTTTGTCAAGAATACATTGAGGCCAATGACTTAAAGAGATGGTGATCTGGAATCTAGCCCTTCCCTGATGCCCGACTGCATGCGGGAGTGGCTGTAGAATGCTTGAAGGAACCTCACAGGCATGGACTGAGTGGATTGCAAGACAGGGTGTAACTCAGGAGAGAAATAGAGGTCATGATTCTGTAGGCCAAGGTAAGGAGTTAGATTTTATTTGAGATGCAAAGGAAACCAATGGGAGATGTCGGCTTAGGGGTGACATGACCTGATATACATTTTTAACAAGTCCTTTCTGTTCATATAGTAGAATTTGTGTACAGATGGGTGGGACAAGAATGGAGTTCAAGAGAATTGGTAGGAGATACTGCAGTAAGCTGGAGAGAGGTGGTTCTGGGCTGGAGCAGGTCGATGGTGATGGAGATGAAGACTGGTATTCATTGGGCATATTTGGAGGTGGAGGAGACAAGAAATATTCTCTGGCCAGGACTTTGAGATCCCTATTCTGAACTTCTTTGTCATTCTGGTAAGGATTAAAGACCCCAAAATGAGTTGAGGATACTCCAGCATGAGGTGAATGGACTGTATGGGTACAATTCTGTGGATGCATTGAAGGTAGTTCTGTCATCAAGAAGGATAAAGAAACAATGGAATATTACTCAGCATTAAAAGAGAATACAGTCATGGCATTTGCAGGTAAATGGATGGTGTTGGAGAATATCATGCTAAGTGAATTAAGCCAATCCCCAAAAACCAAAGGCCAAATGTTTTCTCTGATTAGTGGATGCTAATACATAATGGGGGTGGGAGTGAGGAGCATGGAAGAAATGGAGGAACTTTGGATACAACAAAGGGGAGAGAGGGAGTGGGAGGGAGCACAGGGGTAGTAAAGATGGGGGAAAGAGATGGACAACATTACCCTAGGTACATGTATGAAGACACAAATAGTGTGACTCTATCTTGTGTACAACCAGAGAAATGAAAAATTGTGCTCCATATGTGTACTGTGAATTGAAATGCATTCTGTTGTGTTAAAAAGGGAAATAAAAATTTTAAAAATAAGTAACTAATAAAAAAAAAAAAAAAAAAAGAAGGATAGTTTAATTGCTCTGTGAATCAAGTTTTCAGTGCTAATGAGTCTGCTTCGAACCTGTAAAGTATATTTTGTTTATTGTGATAACATAACTGTTTCCTATATTTCCAAGATAACCCCGTGCAAAAACTTAAGGTGGACTTCTTGTTATTCATTTTATAAGAAGCATTATGGGAAAATGTCTTCTAAATAAATGCATAACCATATGTAGAAATTTAGAAGTTTTATGACCTGTTTTTTAAAATTATATTTCATCTTAACTTTTTCCTTTTAATTCTAATATATTCTGTAAAAAACTATTACTGCTTTCCTGCCTCTAGTTTAGCCTATTATAAATCTGGTTAAATTAATGTGAAGTTAATGGCTATATTTTAGAGTAACCTCTTGGAATGTAATAGTTTTATTGGAACAAAACTATTTTTCGCCAAAATTATGTGAAACTAATGAAAAATTAATTGCTTTATAAAATGCTGGCTTTTATCTAAAACTAATAATTCCTGTACATCTCTTAATCCTCCTGCAAACAGTTGACAGGAAATAAAATCTGAGTTTACCAGTTCAAATTACTTAAGATCTTCAGAGCCATTTTTA
The DNA here is from genome assembly GCA_004024805.1 of Geosciurus inauris. NCBI lineage: Eukaryota > Metazoa > Chordata > Mammalia > Rodentia > Sciuridae > Geosciurus > Geosciurus inauris. The sequence goes on along the minus strand of PVHX01011973.1, from coordinate 17,204 downwards.
TTTTTTTTGTGATCCAACCTTTTAACTTTTTCACAACTTTAATCTTAAAAAAACAGATTTCTAATTAAATTCAGGCATATTATTCCCCCAAAGGAGAGTTAGAAACACCAAGTATAACTTAGACTTGGGACCTCTAAGCTAACAGTTTTCCTTTCTTTACAGCTCATATTGGCATTTTTATATAACTCTCTCTAATAAAATGTAATGATTTTTATCTTTTAAGTTGATGCCCGGGACTATGCCTTTTATCTGTTGTTTACTGTGTTTCAGTCCATAAATAAATCATGCAACAAAATAAATTACTTAATCCTGTGTTTTATTTGGAAACATATTAAGGGATAGATACAGAAGGAAAAAATCATTTTATATCTATGGATTGCTCACAGGTTTATGATTCTGCTTCACATTGGAATACTATCAAGGTGTTATAATGATCGTACACAAGAGCTACATTGGAGATTTTTAAGGTTTTGTTACTTTTTGATCAATATATATTCATAAAAAATCTCAAACTGTCCTTTGTCATCAGTATTCTCCACAACTCTACCATTTTAATAATAATTCATTTTAGTGTATAACTATCTATCAGGAAGATTATTAATCTCCAGCTACTTTTAAAAACGAGACCACATGCGATTATTTTATCCCTTGTTTTAAGCTCATCAGTCCTGCTAGTCTTCATTTTGTAGGAAGACATTTCTTAACATGCAGGAAGAGAAAAATAAAACATTGCCCAACTTAATTTGTTTATTAAGCTCTTTTAGCATGAAAGGGAAATAGTCCAAATTTCAAAACAGGTTTGGTGAGTGCGATACATGTGTTATCGAGAAGCTTTCTCCTCTACAGACTTCTACCCTCAAAAATGTTTTTTTCATACAGAGAATGGACCCTTGTTTCTTAGGTTAATTGCTGGAATATGATGAGGTTTGGTTGCATTTTTAGTAATTTCCGGATTCTATTCCAGGACATTTGGGATAGAGCCCAAGAGCTTAGCATGTTTTCCTTTTTTCATGGTAAAATTGTGCAAATATGCATTAGAGTGTGAAAACAAACAGTCTAATACATTTTTGCAAAGCTCTTTATGTTTACTGTTTATTGCAGATACCAGATCCTAATTAAAATGCGCTAACAAAAGCCAAGATACAAAGAACAAAGATATAACGAAACTTCATCTTTATAAAATATTTGTGATTAATCCTGGGGGATGTATGGTCTCACAGCACTGCAGTGGAATTTTAAAAGGCTTCTTCAACCACACCAGGAAGGTGATAAAATTCAGTCTTGTTGGGTGGTCCAAGAAAGACAGACCATACCATGGTAATTTTGGGGTGCTATCTTCTTTTCAGAGAGGTTCTAATATCCTTTATTATCCCGAGGTTTTTTCATTATACATCCAAAATGAATAGCAACCAGCTTCAAAGAAGAAGTAAATAATGGAAAAGACACTAAAAGCATACTTTTGGGAAAGATGGATTTAGATCTGTTTTTCAGTTGACATTTTCTATGTGATTGTAGGAGAAATTACTGTGCTATTTTACATTTAGGAGAATCAAAAGGGTAAATGGAAATATGAAGGACAGGATCCATTAATAGAAAGGTTAAAGGATTTGGAGACCCCACCCTGAATTAGAATTGTGGCTCATCTACAGTCTACCTTCATGATTTTAGATGATTTAACTGTTTGGAGTCTCAGTTTCTTCATTTCTAACATAGGGATAATAATATTGATCTTAGAGCTGTTGAGAGAACTGAGCAGGATAAGCCAAGTAACACATCATCTCATGAGAGGTAAAAACTTTTATTTCTTCGAAAGGAGATGCACATACCACAACCTGTACAAAGTGGGGTTGAAGCAAAGAGGAGAATCATCACTTTAACCCTGCTCCATTTTGTTTGCATTTAAACTTTTTTCTCATGACCAACTTTTCTATTACTTATTATAAAAGAGCAGACTACAGAGAAAAGGTCTGATGTATTTTTAAATATTGAGACAACTTGCAAAAAATCCTTTATATACTGCAGCGCTCCTCGGACTGTGGTCCCTGGTGGTTTGCCACGCATAGAAGGAGTGAAAGCAAACATTCCAAGAGAAAGAACCGCATGTGTTAAGACAAGATCTTGAGATGGGTAGAGGCTTGGTGTTTTAGAATAGCTGAAAGAGGCCAATGTGGATGAGAAGGCAAGACAAGATAAAAATTTATCCCTACAGTGAGGGATAGTCATTGAGGAGTATAAGCAAGAGTGACTTTTTCATTTTTTAAGATCCCTCTGGCAAAGGCAGAGGAAATAGATTGGAGGGAGACAGATGGCTCAAGGAGTCCGGAGGGTTTAGCCGTAGTCTAGGAGAGATTGAATGGTGATGTGGACTATGGTAGTGGAGGAGATAAGAGAGGCTGGTGGAATTGAAGGACTGTGGGCTTGGTGAGATATAGGGAAGGAGATGGCAGAAAGTGTCAAGGATGTGTTCCTGGAGGCCATTTCCCTCATTAAGGAGCACTTAATGGAAGGAGCAAATTTTGAGGGAAGATCATGAGTTTAGTTGAGTATGAGACATCTGTGGGAGATAGAGTGGGCAGTTGGTTATATGGATCTGGAGCACAAAAGTTTGGTGAGCTTTCCTATTTAGGGAGTGGTTGGTGTGTGTATAGTAAATGAACTGATGGAAATGGACAAGGTTATACAGGCCGACCTTAGCCAAGAGGGTCTAAGGTTGAGCCCCACAAAATACCAGCATTTACAAGTCAGATAGATGGTGAGCAGGCCTTAAAGAAAGAGCATCCAGATAGGGCCAGATGAGGCTGGTTGTCCCAGAAAGTAGGGGAAGAGAGAGCCTCAAGGTGGAGGAAGTGGTCAGCTGGGTCAAGCATGTGGAGACTGAAAAGTGTCTATGGTATTCAGTTACAGAAAGGTGCTTAGGACTCTTGTGAGAGAAGTTTTTGAGGAAGAGTGGCTTGTGGAATGAATGGGAAATGAGGAAATGGAAATCATGAACTAGTGAGTCACATCCCCAGCCCTATTTGTATTTTATTTAGAGACTAGGTCTCACTGAGTTGCTTAGCGCCTTGTTTTGCTGAGGCTGGCTTTGAACTCGTGATCCTCCTGCTTCAGCCTCCTGAGCCTCTGGCATTACAGGCATACGCAACCTTGCCTAACTGAAAATGTTTTTTAAATTCTAGAGAAAATCAGAGGTGAGGCAGAAGTAGAAGACATATGAAGAGGGCATGTCAATTGTCGATTGGTGGGCTTATTTTTTTCTTTTTTGGTGGGAGGAGGGAGAACCACAGCATGCATGGAAGACTGGGCTTTCTACAGCCTTAGAAAGTATAGACAGCTCCTCTATTGTAGCAGGAGGTCAGAGGAATGGGTGGGTACAGATGCTATTGGATTTGTAGGTTTGATGGCGGGAAGCTGAGATTTCTGTCTGGTGGCTTCTATTTTCTCTGTGAAGGAGTAGGCAAGGCCATCTGTTGAGTGTGATAGAGGAGGCGGGAAAGGTTAGAGATTTGAGGGAAGCAAAGATTGTTTGAAATAGTCATTGAGAACAGAAGAGGGAGGCGATCAGAGAAATGTATCCAGATGAGATTAGTGACCATGAATTTGCCATAGTGTATGTAGTTGTGATCTGCTGTTCACAAGGCTGATAGATTAGTTGAGACATAAACACACAAGATTATTTATAACATGGTGTAGGAAATGAACTGCAGGCATGATGACAGTTCATAAGAAAGAGGCTTCTTACTCGGGACTTAAAGACAGGTAAGCATGAGCCCGGTGAAGAGATGGAGGAAGAGTGTATTAGTAGATAGGGCAAATGTGAATAGGCCAGAGATTGGGAAAACATGGCTCATGGTTGTCTTCAGAGATGAAGAAAGTTCTCAGGTGGAGCTGCCTATGTGAGGGTATGAGGGGTGCAACGGCAGCAAGTAGTTAAAAGAGAAGCTGCAGAGGAGATGGATGGGCAATTGAAGTATGTCCTCAGCTACTGGTTCACCAGGTATGGCCTCTGGACCAGTAGGAACTGGTATATCAGCATCATTGTCACCTGGGAACTTGTCAGAAATGCAAAATTTCAGGCTCATCCAAGACCTAATATCTATTAAGAAAATCTGTGTGTAAACCCAATGACTGTGTTTTATAAGACTTCCAAGTGATGTTGATGCACATTAAAATTTGGAAACCTGTGTTTAAGCAATGGGAAATCACTGTGCCTATTTTTAGGTTTTAGAAGGTTGACATGTTCAGAATCAGGTTTATAAAGATCTCTAGCCAAAGTGAGGAAAATGGAATACTCAGTGCATCCTAGCCAGGGATCTCAGCAGGGCTAATTCTTCATCTGAGTTACTGATCCAGAGGCTGGGGCTTCTTGCCAATGTCCACAAGTTGTCCAGAACCACCCAACCCCTGAAAGCCTCCTGACTACCACACCTCTCTAATAGCTCTCTGCTGCCCCCATCTGTCCATAGGCTGCACCAAGATTTCTCTGGTCCACACTTTCCAGATCTTGAGTGGTCCATTTAGTCTCTTTGGATTCCCCTAAGCACAGATTTGTAAGAGGTGTGGACTCGGCTAATGTCAAGATATTGCATGAATTAGACACGGCCATTTGACATTCTTTGGGTGATTATTGAGAATCTAGCAAAGAGTACTAATCAAGCAGTTACCCTGAGTCTTCTTTGGGACAAGGTTTGCAAATTTTGAAATAAATCTGTATTTTAAATGTCTTTGCATTTTCAGGGATCCTATTTAAAAAAAAAAAAACATATACAGCATGCTGATATCTCTCCAGAAAGGATATTTTAGGATCAGAAGACACCCTGTGTATGGAAAAAATAAAGAATTGATTTGAAGACTTTTTTCCAAGGCTGGTAAAAATGCAACCAGAAAATACCTGATATTGGGTAAGATGATGCCATCAAATTTTACCACCTGTATCTCTCTTTAATAGTTAATTTTCTTAGTGAGTTATCTAGTCTGCACTTCATTGCATTTGTAGCTGTAGAGAAGGATGATTTTCCTATAAGCACAGGTTGGGTTGGTATAGCTGCTAAAACACCAGAGAGAAAGAAATAGGCTGCCTTATCTCCAGTGACAATCAACAATGCAAAATAGTAGGACAATGTCTCCTAAACATGAGTGAAGCTGTGTCTGCAGCTACGATGCTCCAAACAAGAAGCTGCATGGGATTTGGAATCAGCCAGGGTGGAGTTGGAACCTTGGTCTCATCAATTACTGGTTGTATGACTTTTTGGCAAATTACTTAACCTCTATGGACCTTTCTTTTCCCTCCCTCCTTCCCTCCCTCCCTCCCTCTTTCCTTCCTTCCTTCCTCCCTCCCTTCCTTCCTTTCTCCTTTCCTTCCTTCCTTCCTTCCTTTGTAAAATGAGTTTTTGTGACGATAGATAGGATAATAATCTAAGGTACTTAGTAGGTGATCAATAATTGTTATTTTTTGTTGTCTGTTAGTATGCGAGTGAAACATTAACTCTCTTTTTAAATTTCTCTAATTATTTACCAATTAAATTTACCAAAAACATTTTCTCTTTTCTTAAGCTTTTATTTTATTCTTAGGGTATCCCTTGTGTAATATGTATCACAGAGAATATTTAGACCGTCAGCACCGTCACTGTATGCCATAACACTTCACCCACACAAATATCTATATTTATGGCCATTCTTATATCCTTCTTTTTAATCTCAAGGAATCATAATGGCTTTAGAATATCTCTTCTTCCCTTTTTTCAAAAATTTTTTTTAGTTGTTGATTGACCTTTATTTATTCATTTATTTGTATGCGGTGCTGAGGATCGAACCCAGTGCCTCCCACATAGGAGGCAAGTGCTCTATCACTGAGCCACAATCCCAGCCCATCTTCTTCCCTTTTTTAAACTTCAAGATGAGCCCTATTTTTATTATATTATAAATGAAGCTAAGAAATATCTAAGAAAGAATTGCATGCTTATGAATGTAAGTCATAATAATTTCATTTGGCTAAAAATGATGAGTCACTGAAGGCACAATAATAAAAATGAAATCCTGGGAAAGTTGATAGAACAACTCTAGAGCATACTGTGACCACAGTCAATGGTAGATTATACTCTCCTCAATCTAGACATCTCAGTGTGGTTCTTCAATTTTAATGTGTTTCACATCTTTTATCAATATGTATGTATTGGTAACATACTAATTTTTAAATGGGACTGCACACTAATAAAGGTCTATGATAACTGTCAGCAGAGATTTAGTGAGTAAGGGTTGGTTCAAGAATTGGGAAAAGGAAGAGGCTACCACTTGGGTCCACAGTGACCAAACTAGGCTATCACATAGATTCCTTGACCAGCCATGTCCAGGGTATTCTGTGATAAGTTTTAAGGCTTCAAGGAGATCGGTATTATAACGAGTCATGAAATTTGGGGAAAATTCTGACAGGCAGGGAAAAAGGGAAGAATATTCCAGGTATCAAGAACATAGAGAGGGCCACTAGCTGTCATTATACTTGTTTGGCTGGAGGTTGGAGGGCGGGTAAATATTACTGGAGAGATATGTTGGGTTAGACTAAGAAAAGTCTTGAGCAGTAGAAGAATAATTGGGGGGCAAGTAGAGATTTTAAAATAGGAATATGCTATAATACAATGTGATTAGAAATATGAATCAGGACTCTGAGTACCAGCTGGGAGAATAGAAAGAAGGGGCCCTCATTAAGAAGCTCTTCCAAGTTCAGATTTGAGTTGTAAAGCCCATGAACAAATAAATAGAGAGAGGACAGGGCAGAGAGAATCTCTGAGACCTCATGAGGGTCTAGAGTGATGGTGGATGGAGTGACGGAAAAGATGTGGTAGGCAGCTTCTACGATGATTTCTAATGATGAAGATCCCTGCCTCCTGGTGTTCATGTCTTTGGGGAATCCGCTCCCTTTTGGTGTGGGCTGAATCTAGTTACTTATTTCTAATCATAGAAAATGGAGAAAGTGTTGGGATGTTACTTTTGAGATTGGATTACAAAAATACCGTGGTTTCTGTCTTTGTCAACCACTTTGCTCTCTGACTTGCTCACTGTGATGGAAGACAGATGTCATGCTGCGGGCTGTCCTCCAGAGAGGCTCATGTGGTAAAGGACTGAAAGGCATCGAGGACCTCGGTTCAGCAACCTTTGAAGCAATGAATTCTTTGCATAGCCCTGTGCATGAACTTGGAAGTGGATCCTTTCCTTCTCAAAGAAATGAGCCTTGAGATGTCTGCAGTCCTGGTCAATGCCTTGATTATAACTTCGTGATGACATCCTTGCACTGCATAACATGTCACCCCCAAGAGTAATAACATATGTTTATTACTTCACAAGGTTCTGTGGGTGAGGAATCTGGGTGAGGCTTAGCTGGGTCTTCTGGCTCAGGGTCTTTCAGGAGGGGCCGTCCTACCAAAGCTCCCCTGGGAAGGATATGCTTCCAACTTCCTCACATCGTTGTTGGCAGAATTTAATTCTTCATGGGTTGTTGCTCTGAGGTCTCAGTTTCTCACAAGCCCTTGGCTGGAGGCCTCCCTTAGTTTTTTGCCATATGGGCCTCTCCATAGAGTCTCTCAAGACATGGCAGATCCGCACCTTCAAGGGAGCAAGTGGGAATGCAGGAGAGAGCGCGAGCCTGATGGAAGACACAGGCTTTTGTGATGGGATCACTGAAGTGATAGCCTGACTTGTGCTGCAACCACAATGTGTTAGAGTTCTTTAGTGACTAGGCCCAATTCTCACTGAAGGAGAGAAGATGACGCCTTAGCACTACCACCAGGGAGCGAGAATCACTAGGTACCTTGTCAGACGGCCTACTCCAACTGCTGATATTTATTGCCACATTTGTTGTCTTCTCAGAGGAAAGACAGGGGCAACTACTCTTTGAACATAAGTGCTTGTTGAAGAAATGCATGTTGAAGAAACAAGGTGAAGTTTGCCAAGACGTTTCGAGGTTTCTGAACTGTAATTGTTGAGACATCGATGGTCTCCTCAATTGGTCAGCAGTGGAATGGAGGAAATGGCCAGTCCCTTTGACAAAGATCTGACCTCATTTGCTTCATTGGGGGTAAAAATTCAGGGCCAACCTGCACAACCTTGCCACTTATAAAAGTGCCTGACTGATGGGACCAGTGGGCACTTAAATTTTGCCTGTATTCCACTTGTGGAATTGTGTGCCTTGGCATGGGGCTATGTCAGTTCAGAGGAAGGAATGTCTTTTTGAAGTTTATCTCCTCACAGAGGATTCTTGTTTTATGAGTACCAGAGGCCCCACTTGTGGTCCTTGAAGGAAGTGTCAGCACTCACCTCGGTCCTTCCATGCTTTCTGTTCTCCTGAACTAGACCCTCTAAAATGGGCTTGAGGTGGTGAGGGGCACAATGTCCCACCCCTCACCTGAATTCCTCTCCCACTGCCAGAAGGATTAAGTTCCCCTTTGGGGAGGCCTTTGAGAGCCCTGGAGGGAAGGTGCTATACAAATGCAGACAAATTCCATCATCCCTATTAAACTGCCAAGAAAATTCTATGCACACAACATACCACCCTCTCCCTGAGTACTGGGTCTGACCTGACAATAGCAAACAAACAACAAGCTGTGATCTGTTTTTAATTCCAAATTAAAATCCACCCCAAATAGAGGCGAGAAGGAGAAAAAGCAGCTCAACAACAATGTGTGCTTTGGCTGAGGACCCCAGGAAGCCTTGCTTCTGTTAACCTTAGCCCATCTCCCTCCCCAAAAGCTCAACTCACACCACTGGAATGGTTGTGTATTGAGGATAAGGATGTTGACAATAGGGTTTAAGCTGCATAAATAACTGCAAATTGCTATTTGGCCAGCAACTGCCAGCAAAAAAAAAAAAACGAAGAAGATGATATATGGAGCATAAGTTATGGGAGGGAGGGCCGGGTAGCAAGTAATGTGGAATCTGGCAACCAGCTCTGGGTGTAAAAGACACTCTGACAAGGTGATCACAGGCCACCCACAATTGTTACACAGCTATAAGAAGTTATTTTGACAGAACATGTGGTGCACTTCACATGCAGGACTCAATCCCACAAATGATTAGTAATATGTTATAGAAAAGTTCTGGTGTAATGAACCAGCTATTATAACAACTCAGGGATAGAAGGCATGTAACCTCCAAATACCCATTTTATCATTTTCATTCAGTTTTTTTTTTTTTTTTTGGTGGTCATGTGTGGAGTGAGAAGGAAGGAAAGACATAAAGACATAAGGGAAAGGAAAAATACCAATACAGCTGCCATTCTGTGCTCCCTCGTCTTCTTGCTTTCCCCTGGTGAATTTTCAATGTTATCTCTGACATTCCTCCCCAAAGTACTCTACCAGTGTGGGGTGCAGCAAAGGTGACCAGGATTAGACCAGCCATCCGTGGTGCTACATATATAAACATCCAGATCAGGTGTTTATATATGATTCATCATTTCACCCCAGTCTCTTTGCTCCATGTCCTTTCCAACTCCATCTTACTTTGACTTTTTATTTTCCCACTCACAGAAATAAGCACTTAGCTTGAAATACGTGGTCTTCCTCTTTCTCAAGGTCTTCTTTGAATATCGCCAAGTCAGAAAAACATCTTATTAAATTGTAACAGAGGAGTTTAAGGTGAGAAAAACAATAAAGAATTCATTGGGTTGAGTGTTTATTGAATAAAATAATAAAAATACAGATGGAAGTTAGGGAATTACAGACTCTTGTATATTCCTGGTGACTTGTATGCCTAGCAAGATTCCTGCTAAGACTTTCTTCTGAGAACCATTTCCATCTCCTTTTTAAAATATAATGTTTGTGCAGAAGAAAGAGTTTTCTTTTATGATCACAACCCTGGTCACAGATTTTTGGTGTGGTGGTGATCAATTAATAAAATTGGCTTTATCAGTTAGCTTTTACAGTTTTAACATATACCAGAGCTCATGTGACTTAAAATAATCAGTTGTTCTCACTCATGGATCTGAGGAGCAGTTGTAGGTGGCTCCACTTTGTGCTACAATTCTGAAGATGTCTGAGGGATCTCTGTTCAATGTATATTTTTTCCAGAGTCCAGGCTGAAGGAAGAGAGATTCTATCTGGGGACAGAATCTCTCAAAGCAACAGCAGAAGGGCAAGAGAAGTAGGAACATGTGCTGGTTTGTAAGGTTTAGGTTTGGAAATCACGTAACATCATGTTCACCCACATTTCATTGAACAACATAAATGGCTGAGTCGATTGTCATTTGAGGGTGGGGAATAGTATGCTCTCCCTCTTTGAGATCATAGTAAGAAGTACTGGAACCAACAAATTCAATCTATCACTCTGGATTGTTCCCAGTTGTTTCATATTGGGTCAAAGGAGAAGAGGGTTTATGAAATGTCTTAAAGTTTAGATATAAAGCACAGGAAGTTTTATCACCATCTTTCTTGCCATGCTAAGGAAACATTTTACAATAACAAATAAGATGGTCCACGGAAATTAGCAGACACCAGAAAGAGAGCAGTTACCTGTTCGGCTGTGCTTGACTGGTCAATTCCTCTATGAATCATATGGACTGTTCCATGTCCTTCCAAAAATAATTTTTTTCTTGCCTATATTAGTTTGATTCAATTTCTACTACTTGCAGACAAAATGTGTCCTAACGAATGCATGTACTCTGAGTCTCCATAGCAATTAGACATGAAAAGATTTAGTTTTAGAATATAATGATTTCTATTACAAATCCACATGATTCCTGTACACATGTTTTACAGTTGAGCATCCTCTTATCTTCCTACAGCATCTTGTATTCTGAAGCTGTTTTGTTGGGAGAGCCCAGGCCAACAGCTGGAAGGATTTAGATGATTACTTCAGCGGACTTTTGGTTGGAAAAAGCAATCCAAAAGGGAACTAAAATGAAAGGCAGAGATGGTAATGAAAAGAAGTTGAAGTTGGGAATCAGAAGAGGTGGGCTGTCACTAAGTGTCACTTAGGCTGGCCTTAAACCTTGCTGGAGCCTCTATGTGAGCTCTGCATACTAGGAAAAAAATCACACTGACCTCATAGAGGGGCTGTGAAAATCAAAGAAAACCAGGAGTGTGAAGATATTTTGTATATCATTAAACATCATGCTAAACAAAGAACTCATTCATTAATTTATTCTTATGTTCAACAATGATGTATTGTGTCAGATTTTATGTCAAGTTACTGGAGGTGAATACAATGAACACAATTCTTGCCTTTTTAAATATATCTTTTAAAATATGTCTGCAATGTGTACAGTCCAGAGAGGAATAGAGCATAAACATAAAGTAAGATAAAGTGAATGAGTGTGGGGGTAATAACTGCTGGTGTGTGCGAATGGAATGTGCCCAAGTTATGCCAGTGTATAGGTATTTTGAAAATCTGCTTGCAGGAATGTCATGGCAGACCCCACTTTCTCTGTCTTTACATATATAGTCTTCTTTTTGTTGGGAGAACTGTAGGCTTTGGTGCTCTGACCTTGAAGGTAGGGCTTGTCTTCTTTTTTGGGAGAAAAAGCACCTGGCCACTGCTTTCATGCTCATAGTCAAGGCTTTGGGACATTTTTTTTAGGCCTTATTAAAGTATTAGAAAGTGCCAATTGTGATGTTGCTATAAAGGATGTCACATTGATCCAGAGAATTTGGAGTTCTTAATCAGTCTTGTAAATGGCCTATGGAAATTAAGTGAGCAGCTCTTGTACAGCCTGGGTGCTTACCTTACTGCAAGATAGGACCCTGGTGAAAAATGACAGTGATGAACCCAGATGACACCTTGAGTATACTACTTAGGATTTTTAGCTACAGGCAAGGAAGGGCAGGTTGACTTACAAAAGGTGTCTGAGTTGCTTGAGAGCCCTAAGGATAGCTGGACCAGTATTGAACAGTTACACAAACAGTCTGCAGGATGGGCCAGAAAAGGAAACTGCTTCCACTGCTGCTGCCTCATCCAGCAATAGAGGGACCTGGCATCTTCGTCACGGATGCCATTCCATGGCGTCATTTCTGCGCCAGGCACTCAACTGTGCAAACACTCAGCACCTGCTGTTGCTGCCATCACTGAGAAACAGAGGCTTCCAGCACCACCGTACCCGCAGAAATTGAAGCTCTATGCAGAGCCTCTTTCCTCCTGTCTTCTTCATGGTTGGAATCTAAGGCTGTAGTGTCTGTTGAGTGGACTCTTGGGGGAGTCTGGATCATTTGCCTCAGCTTAATTGCTAGGATGCTTGGATTTTGAATTCTGACTCCATTGACTCATATTTTGGATTCCCCCAAACGTAGAGAAGCTATTAAAGGATGAGAGGTGCATGTGATTATATTACATATCTGTTCCCCTGGGTTGTCTCCCTCTGATCACCAAAATCAGGGAAGAACTACCAGGAACATAGAACAATAGATAGTAACTCTTGGAAAGTTTTCTAACTTTGAAGGCAGCAAAAGTTGTTGAGAATTTTGTCATTAGAACTTTGAAGGGTTTCTCATCACATTTTGCCCAGTGAATAATAAATAATTTGCTACGGGCTCTGATTCCAATTGCCACTTTCTCTTTGCTAAGAGAAATGAGATGATGAGAAGAGTCTCTGAAGACATCTAGATGGTGCTTTGTGTGCTCCTGCTGCTCTGTGGTCTTGCATGGGCCACTTTGTTCCCCATTTTTCCACAACTTCCTTCTGTGTGGTTGGCTGAAAGGATCGGAGGCTGGAAAGCCCTATCCAAACATTGCCAAAGGAATGATCAAGATAAGGTACTTAGACAAGAAAAATGAAAGCTCACTTGCAGAGAGTGCAGGGGTGTCAGATTTCAGAAGGACTCACTGGGCAATTTAAAACATAATCAGTATTTAAATGAAAAACTGCAAAATTATCAGTTACCAAGTATTCATTAAGCCATTCATGGTGAAAACAGTAACTTGTTCATATGATTATCATATCCACAAAAGTCATGATACACTTTTATTTTAGACACCAGCATAGCCACAATTGGAGATACAATTATTTTTGTTAGAGAATTCTAGGTTTACAGAAATTATGTAAGATTTATTATTTGGGGGCCTAGAAGTGTACCAGATGATCACAGTGGTTTTAAAATACGTCTGGAAATTCTTTGAAGACATCATTTCAAAAGGTGAAGTCTAGAGGCTGAGATTGTAGCTCAGTGGTAGAGCGCTTGCCTTGCATGCGTGAGGCCCTGGCTTCGATCCTCAGCATCACATAGAAAGCAATAAAATAAAGACATTGTGTCCATCTACAACTAAAAACAAAAATTAAAAAAAAAAAAGGTGAAGTCTACTTCTTCGCTTGATTGTGGGCCAGACTTAACGAATTGCTTCTAAAAAATACTATATGGCAGAAGAGATAGTGTGTGACTTTTAAGATTAGGTCATTGAAGATATTGCAGCTTCCACCTTGCTGGCACGTGGATCATTTCTCCAGGAGGAAGTCAGCTGTCATATCATGTCATAGGGTTACTCAAACACCCCTAAGGGAAGATCCATGTGGTGAGAAACAGACCTCCTGCCAACAGCCAGCATGACCTCATCAGGCATGTGAGCAAGGACACTTAAAATGAGGTCCTCCAGCCCCAGTTAAGCCTTAATATTATTGCAACCCCAGACAATATATTAACTGCAACCTAAGGGAGACCCTGATCCAGAACCACCCATCTAAGTCACTCCTGAATTTCTGACCTAAGGAGACTATGTGAGATAATAAAATGTTTATTGTTAAGATGCTAAGTTTGCCACGCATGGTGGAGCATGCCTGTAATCCCAGCAGCTTGGGAGGCTGAGCCAGGAGGATCGTGAGTTCAAAGCCAGCCTCAGCAACAGCGAGGTGCTAAGCAACTCAGTGAGACCCTGTCTCTACGTAAAACACAAAATAGGGCTGGGGATGTGGCTCAGTGGTCGAGTGGCCCTGAATTCAATCCCCAGTACTTGTCCCCCCCTAAAAAGATGCTAAGTTTCGGGGTAATTTGTTATGTAGCAGTCAATAACTAATACTAGGAGCCTTTTTTTTTAATCACAAGATTAAAAAGTATCGCCGTGGCCATTGTTATTTTCAATTGTGTTATGTAAAATGCTTTGACATATTGGAAGCTGGGCAGAACATCAGCATCTGGTCTAATATGAGCATTCCAAGCTACATTTATGAAGCTCTGCACAGGGTGTAAGGCACCAATAAGGGCTAATAACAGATGGCTTTTTGTGTAGCTGATATAGGCATATCACAGAATGGTAGGAGCACCTGGCAGGGAAAGATTCAGACTATTGGACTATAGGATTCAGTTTTTTAAAAATTTAAAACATTTTTAATGTTTTTATTGGTGCATTATAATTATACATAATAGTAGGATTTATTGTGACATTTTTGTACATGGGCACAACATAATTTGCTCAATTTCATTCCCCAACACTCCCCCTTTCTTTCCCTTCCTCCCTCTGGCTGGTCCCCTTCCTCTACTCTACTCTAGACTCCAGAATTTTTGAAGGCAAGGACAGAGCTTGTTTTGTTCACTCCTATATGTTCCAGTACCAAGCACAGTACCTGACACATAGTAGGCTATCAATAAATGTTGATCAAAAAAATCAATGAATGAATTTCAGGTGTTTAAATCCACTAAAATGCTGTCAAAACCCCACTGTTCACAATAGCTAAAATATGAAATCAGCCTAGATGCCCATGAACAAATGAATGAATAAGGAAAATATGGTACACATACACAGTGGAATGTTGGAGAAACTTCGATACTGTCCCTAAGACAAACTATGCTCTCTCTCTGCAATCATAGCGTTCTTCAGTGCAGGGCAAACCGTTCCTGATTGGAGTATAAACTGAATTCAAATCATTTCCACTTGGAAAGCATAATGACACTTCTCCTGTAACACCATCAAACATCCCCCAGGGAGTGGTTAGACTGGGACATTACATTTAGTCACCTCCTGCCTAATATCAGTTGAATTTATACTAGGCCCATGAGTTGGCAGAACATTAAGGCCTTAGCTTTCGACAACCACCACTGTCATGTCTTCCAAATGCTATAATAATGGCATTGGGTCACTTAGTAATTGAAATAGAAGACAAATATAATTAATTGCATAATTTCTAAATGTTCAGATTGAATTCCACTCATGTTACTCAAAGCCTGAAAGGAATGAAGGTTTGAATTAAATCTCTGCCTTTGCTCGACTTGTGTCTGAATCTTATGCCTAAGGGTTGTACATAAAGCGTGGTTTTTTTTGGACTCATCACTTATCTCTGAGGAATATCTGTGGCCTGTGAATATATGCATATTACATCTGTGCCCTAAAATATGCCTAGCATAGAACATGACACAAAGTAAATGCTGTGACTATTTGATAGATAAGGGATGAATGGATTGAATGAATAAATGAAAACAGTGCAGATACTTGTTTACTAGCAAACCATTTATTCTCAATGACTCTTGTAGGTAGGAGAAAACTGACCTGGAAGTGTGACTAGGTATTGTGGTAAAGTGCAATGGAGACTGATGCTGACAGATTCTATTAAGGTCAATTTAATCACAAGTCATCATAGGCCCAGTGTCGATAAACTGAGCATTTTAGAGATCTAAAAAATGTTTGAGAGTGGAAATAAATAATTTATTTGACCATTCATTTATTAATGGACATTAATTTTATTTCCAATCTTTTTTTGTTAGAAAGGAGGCTGAAGTGCATAGTGTTGTATGTTATGTCTTTGGGGAACCAGTATATAATACCATATTGGATCAGTGATTTTATGATTTTGTAATTTTGATGACTACTATCAAATTGTCCTCCATGAGAGTTTATTGACTTACACTCCTATTAGCTCTATTTGAGGTTGTCTGTTCCCCTGTCTCCAGTCGTACCAATAGAGGGTGTTATCAAACTTGAATTTTTGCTAACCAGATAGATGGAATCTCTTGTTTTGGGAGAGGGTACTAGAGATTGAACTCAGGGGCACTCCATTACTCAGTCATAACCCCAGCCCTATTTTATATTTTATGTAAAAACAGGTCTTACTGAATTGCTTAGCCCCTTTTGTTGAGGCTGTCTTTGAACTCGTGATCCTCCTGCCTCAGCCTCCTGAGCTGCTGCAATTATAGGCATGTGTCACCAAGCCTGGTCTAGATGAAATCTTTTTGTATGAAGAATCCATAGTTGTATGGGGGAAGACACTATCATTTATTCACATTTTTGCTTTATTGTTACAAAATGAACCTGAGGAAGAGTTTAGAAAAATAAAAGCATTTGTTTTTCTTGTTATAAAATTAATGCATATACCTTAATGTTCCAAGAAGAATCTGAGAATATCTCTAAGGAAATAATAACATAATAAAAACATAAACAGACCTAGTAAATCGGGTCAAGAGGAAAAGTGGGGATGGGATGCTGATAGAGTTTCATTTATTACACAAATGCTTTTATCATTAGGTTGTAGATGGTTGCTGAATATTATAAATGTGACTCTGAATTCCCTGGAAGCCAATATAAAGTGGAAACATGGTTAGTTGTAAGAGTCACAGTGAATATAATATTAATAATCTCAATTTTCAGGAGAAGCACACCTTTTCCTTTTACTCAAATGTCCTTCCCCCTTTGCTATATGACTAATTTCTTTTTTTTTTTTAAATTTTATTTATTTGTTCTATTTAGGCTTACATGTTAACAGAGTGCAATTTGATTCATTGTACATAGATAGAGGATAACATCAATTCTCTAGTTGTAAGTTGTATCGAATCACAACATATATGCAGTCATACATAAAGTTAGGGTTATTATGACCATCATATTCCACCATCTTTACTGTCCCCATGCCCCCTCCCCCCTTACATCCCTGTGAACAGAGATCCACCATTGTTCCCATGTCCTTCCCCAAATTATGGATCAGCATCCACTTATCAACGAGTACATTCGGCATTTGGTTTTTTGAGATTGGCTTACTTCACTTAGCATGATATTCTCCAACTCCATCCATTTACCTGCAAATGCCATAATTGTATTCTCTCTTATTGCTGAATAATATTCCATTGTGTATATATACCACAGTTTCTTTATCCAGTCATCTATTGAAGGGCATCTAGGTTGGTTCCACAGTTTAGCTATTGTGAATTGAGCTGCTATAAACATTGAAGTGGCTGCAGCACTGTAGTACGCTGTTTTTAAGTCTTCTGGGTATAGACCGAGGAGTGGGATAGCAGGCTCAAATGGTGGTTCCA